>JAWNKV010000709.1:0-25080 GCA_035041805.1 Amiota mariae | reverse complement strand
ATATTTGACAAACTTTCACACTAAGAAATATAAAAGCAGGAGTCCCGCAGGGAAGCGTCCTTGAACCTATGCTGTATACCCTATATACATCTGATATCCCAACTCCAGAAGACAGCTCGTCAATGGTGGCCACATTCGCTGACGATAGTGTACTAATATACTACCATAATAATCTAGCTGTAGCTACAACTAAACTACAAGACATTTTGGACGAAATATGCTCTCGGCTTGATAAATGGAAAATTAAAGTCAATGAATTGCAAACGACGCAAGTGATACACACGACACGGACAACTTATTAACCAAGACAACTAAAAATAAAAGGTACTGACATCCCACATAGTAATGTAGCAAAGTACCTCGGCACACAATAATCTAAAATGCTTCAATTAATTCTTAACGCGGATTGGTACATAACTAACTACGATATCCATAAAGACCTGGGAGCGACATTTCAACGTAGGAATAATTGACCTTCCATCTCACGAATTGAGAAGACGTAGACGCTTAAAAAGGAGCAGACCAGTGGATCTAACATAGTTCAACTATTCCTTTTTTATACTTTCCCCCTATTTATATATAAATGACGTGTGTGTGTGGTTAGCTTTGGTTGTTGAGAGGAACGTTGCGGTACCTCACGAGAGTGGAGCAGTCGCAAGTAGTACTTAAAAAACAAGTCTATAACCACTCATACCATTATAAAACTGACCATTCGATAATGATCGACATTGTCATACAGTTATCCCTAAATTATACAATTGTAAATGATATAAAAGCTTTTAAAAAGACGACTTGATCGATTTTGAAATATGTCTCTAAGCCTTATATGCAAAACTTGATCCACTAATTTCGACCGATTCTGTAGGTCGATTTTGATGAAATAACCCATTATATAGTATGTATTACACAAAGCCTGCTACAATACACCAGCAAAAAACATATTCAAATCGGTTAAACATTTATTTTTGAAGTGTGAGTCACAACAAAATAAAATAAAATTCTTTCTTTTTATACTCTTCACGCGGTGAATAGTATTATAAGTTTGTCATGAAGTTTGTAACACACAGAAGAAGAAATCAGAGACCCCATAAAGTATATACATATATTCTTCATCAGCGCGACGAGACGAGTTGATCTAGCCATGTCCGTCTGTCTATTTTGCAAAAATAGAAAGTAATTAAATGTAAAGAAATTAAGAAATTAAATCTTTCCGATTCTCGCTCAAGTTGAAAGCTACCTTGTTAAAAAAAAAGCTGTTTTGAACCTCAGTTTTGAAAGTGCATGTTACCAGTCTATAAACTTCAGTTTATGCAAATATATGAAATATTTTATAAAAATAGAATATTATAAAAAAGGAAAACAGGTGTTTTTTATGAGTTCTCTGAGTAATACTGACTACTTATAATTTTTTTTTTTCTGAATTTGACTTTTTTCCCCCGATTTGGCAAGCCTGATTTTATCTTATATGCATTTGCAAATGTATTCAATTCATCTATCAATTGATGGCACAATTTTTTTTTAAAATCGATAAAAAAAATTGTTCGACAGTGAAAATGAATAATTATGATCACGCAATGATTTTAACAATTTTCCTTTTTGCATAGATTTCATTACATTCCAAAATTTCCGCGAGAGATTAATAAATCGAAAGATTATTCATTTTACAGAGCGATAACAGTACACACAAAATAACATTTTTTTATGCTAACAAATTGACACCTCCTAGGCAGCAGATTACAAGAAACAAGAGAAAATATTTATTTGTCATCGCTGTGAGAATATGTCGGTTAGTCTTGATTTGAGACACATAAAAGCACATAGTGCTGATACAGGTCTATGACCTTTAAAAACTTATTAAAATAATTGTAGCTTCCAATTTCTAGATGCACATAGTGCAGGTCTAGGGAAGCAATTATTTTAATTTATGCCCGATTCAGACTGAGCATAAGCAACCCTTTTTTGTAAGAAGCTCAAAAATTTGCTCACTTTTTACAACAAAAATAAGTAAATGACCGAATTTCAGGGTTGTTTTGGGTACTTGGAAGTAACATTTTTTCTGCTGCGAAAGTGAATTCAAAAATTTCAGCTGCCAAGACTGGCACACTTTAAGTAGTGCTGCAAAGTTTTTGGTCATTCTCGACATTAAACAGCTGATCATTGCACAAAACAATTTGATAAATTGACGAACTTATAACACTATCCACTGCGTGAAGAGTATAAATATAAAAAATCTGCCAAGTGTGAGTCGGAATCGCACACGGAGGGTTCCGTACCATCGTAAAAGATGTTTTGCTCAAAATATTAAATTATGTGCATATTTAGCAGCCTAACAGGATACTACAATTAACAACCTAAAAGTATACTAAAAAAAAAATGTAAACAAAAGATTAAATTAAAGAACAATGCTTCTAAAAATGTGTATTTGTCGCTCTACACACAAGTGAATTACACACTCTGTGAAAATTTCAACTCTCTACCTATTTCGGTTCAAGAGATAGAGCAGGAGTCGGACGGACGGACGCCGTAAGCTTTGTAATAGGGTCCGTCAGCTCCCTATTGATACGGAATCCTAAAAAAGACTAACTTTAAATAGTATTATACGTTTTTCATGAAGTAACACACAGAAGGAGACATCGAAGATTCCATAAAATATATATATTCTTGATCAGCGCGACGAGACGGGTTGATCTAGCCATGTCCGCCTGTATGTATGCAAACTTGTCCCTCAGTTTTTGAGCTAGAGAGCTGAAGCTTTATTTTCGTCATACGTATATTTGTTGGAATCAGCTGATTTGGACCACTAGGGGTACCCCCCGTACATACCGGGATCCAAATGAAAGTTCTTATTAAAAAAAATTTTTTTTTTGTACATTATAAGATTCTGACCCATATCCACGAACCATGCAAATCCATCAATAGCTACCAATGAGATATGTATACCAATGGTTACTATGATACACAGGCTGTCTCAAGAAAGTTTCAAATTTTTGAAACGTTTGACCTTGGGAATTATTTATAGTCATCGGAAAAGCTGGAATGGCTGGGAGTAGAGTTCTGTGAAAATTGATGAAATAAATAATAATAAATTGCTACAATACTACTGTGAAAACCTCATTCCAATCGGTTAAGCAGTTTCTGTGATTAGCATGCACAGACTAAGAGATAGATTTTATATATCTGTGGCAATAAGTCATAGTACTCGTAGCTTATGTCGAAAATTGAGTGAATTGAGTTTGAACGCTATTATTATTAACCGCTTACCGTATTTTGGCTACAAAAATTTCTAAAAATATGGTATAGAATCATAGTTACATACAGTTTACCCTGACCACTAGAAATTCGTACACCGATGATTTTCTCACAAATCCAATGTTCAAACTCTTTTAAACAATTATTGGAATAAATAAACTAAATAAAATTTATACTTGTTAGAAAGGTTGTGAGATCTACTTTTATAAAAATATTTTACAAAATTTATTTAGTATGTATTTTATTTTTTATAATTTTTTTTGTGTAGCAACTTATAAATTTAAAATGAAACCAAACAGAAATTACTTTACACATGGATTTTCGACATAAGCTACTATGACTTATTGACACAGATATGTATAGCAACCCGGGTTGGAAAGATTTTTTTTTTTTTGTCGTAGTGTCCTACTTGGAGGTTACTATTTTTAATGTTTTTTATTTCAATCCCGCAAATGTTTAAAAAAGTAATCTCCTATATATATATATAAAACAAAAGTTGAAAAATGTGTATGTTTCATTTATTTTAATGTAGATAATTACAGTAAATATCGATTAGGGTAAACAAAAATAGAAAAATATTTAAAAACATTGAACAAAATTCTTAGATATATTTCCATACAGCAATAAATTGCCTTGAAGAAACTAACCGAACTATTCTCAAAGCGATGACAAAAAAATTGTATGTATGTTAACGCCTAACATACAATTAACTCGCTGTTAATGGTTTTTTGCGGTGATAACAAAAGCTCTTACTCAAACAATTTATCAACATTTATTTGTTTGTGAAAAAAAATGTTAATTTGTATGCACTGTTATCGCCCTGTAAAATGGGTAGTCTTTCGATTTGTTGATTTATCGCGGAAATTTGAGAATATAGTGAAAACTATGCAAAAAGGAAATGTGTTAAAATCATTACGTGATTTTCAATGTCGGACAAAAAATTATCGTTTTTCAAAAATATTGTGCCATCAATTGTATACATTTGCAAATACATATAAGATCAAATCAGGCTTGTCAAATTGGGGGAAGAAATCAAATTCAGTCAAAAAATGTTAAATAGTCAAAATTGCTCGGAGAACCCCAAAAAAACACCTGGTTTCATTTTTGTATAAGATATTTTTTTATAAAATATTTCATATTTGCAAAATTTTTTCATTTTCATCTAAGTTGGCTAACCTGCATAAACTAAAGTTTACAGACTGGTAACATACACTTTACAGACTAATGTTAAAAACAGCTTTTTTAACAGCTCAGTTTTCAACTTGTGTGAGAATCGCAAAAATGACGAAAGCTTTCTTTATATGATGTGCCAACGCAAAAACAACGAAAATAGGTCGGTAAGTTTCACATGTAGATTGGGCCACAGCAAAGCGTGGCTGGGTACAGCTAGTATATATATAAACAAACAAACTATATATATATAGTATAATATTCTATGTATACAACAGTGATAACTTCTGCCGGATTATTTGTAAAAACGCACATATTATGTTTAGATGTCATACGGGAAAGGGCAACATACAATTGGCCGTGTGAAAAGCATTGTGTGGTTGAGTCAAATCCAGCAACATTTAATGTTTGATCTTGTGCTTTATTAATAGTCATTCCAAGTGCTAATTTAATTGGAAATTGGATCCGTTTGAACTGAGAATGCAATTCTGTGGGTATCATCGGTGTTGGAGGAGATGAACTGCCAACTCAAGCAGTTTGTTTGCTATCGATTACAAATATTAAATATTGTAACATTTGTACATGTGTGTAAATAGACGTGCAAACACAAAAGGCAGAAACGAAGTAATAAAGCAAACACAATAACTGCATATTGTACATTCTTTGAAATGGGACTAAAGTGAACTACAGTGGACCAACAGAATTGGCTATCCCCCAGTACGAGACTGAACAATCGGTATTCTTGATATCAAAACAGTTTCACCAGTTCCGCATCCACTTAATATTGTACATTTGATCAAAAAAATTTGTATATTAACTATTTGGAGTCTTGTACCGTTAAACAGTTCAGGTGGGTTTAAATTTCTTAGTAATATAATAGGTGAACCTACTTTTAATACCAATTTGTGTGGTGGAATTCCGGGAGGCGTCCAAGAATAAAAAAATTCAGTTGGATAATGTGCTGCCTCCTCCCTGTCTATGACTTTGTCAACGGAGTAGTAGATTTGTGAAGGTGCTTCAAATTTTGAAAGTATTAAATCATTTATTTTATTAACTTGCTCATTAGTAGGTGATAGCCCTTTCTTTAAACCAATTTAGTGTCTTAATAAATATGTTTCTAATATCAGGATATACCTTTTCAATCAATTCCTCCATATTGTGCACCGAAAGACATATTTTATTCAGATTGTCCTTGGCATTGCTGTCTTGAAAATTCTCATTCCCTACTTGGAGTAAGCCGTCAGAAAAATTCCTATTACCTTCGCTAGACGATAAAATTCTCATGTTGGTTTTAACTTCACATTTTGTTATTTGTGGCCAAAGTTACGATCTTTTGAGAGATGCATTAACTTTGTCTGCTCTGCTCCCCCTTGCAATAACTGGCAAAATTTGACGGAAGTCTCCAGAGAACAAAACGGTGAAGCCACCCATTGGACAGTTTCTGTTGCGCAAATCTCGCATTGTCTTATCTAATGCTACAAATTTTCAATGGTAGTTTGAATGTGAAATGGGCGGCTCGTCCATCTTCCAAAAGTGTGTCTACTATTCCGGACGATGCCGCAGCAATGGCAATTTTTCTACCAGATCTTAATATCGCTAATAATAAATTTATAAAAAATGTTTTCCCGGTGCCCCAAGGAGCATTTAAAAAATACATCTTTCCTTCATTACTATTAACTGATGACAATATTATGTCATAAACAGTATTGAGGAGATAATATAGATTTTCCAAATGAACAGCAAGGTGTGTAATTGCTGGTGCTCGTTCGTGTATGTTAAAAGACATAATCCGCCAAATTGCTTCCGAACTACAAATGTAACGGCCGGATTGAAATTGCTCCATTTCGTTAGGCGATTGTAAGGAAAACATAGCCTGACCACTGCATTTATTGATATATTTCGTAACATACTTTATCGATTTTACAGAACTGCACAGTTTTACCTTTATATGTGCGTCGTATATTTTTAATAAAAGTTTCTTGTAAGGCACTACCCACCTATTGTCGATTTGGTGATTACGGATAGTAGCCTTATGCCCACCTTCCTCAGTCTTTATTTTTGATAGTCGTTATCACCAGAATGACTCTATGGTTTTGGAAATTTTTTCAAACATTTTCCATTTTTTATGCATGGGGAGTTAGGATTTAATGCTCCACAAGGTCTGTAAATCATGTGCCTTATCACAGTGTCATGTAATACTGGGTTTTCGTTTTTGTTGGGTATTTCTGGTTTAATTACAGTGTCAATTTGGTCTGGCCTGATTTTATTTGTAAGCCACAGAAGCAAATGTATGTGTGATAGTCCACGTTTTCGTCATTCTTCCATGTACATATGACAGCGTGTAGGATAAATATGTTCGCCTTATTTATCAAAAATAATAGCGTTAGGACTTTTAAATGGAAGACACGGTTTACAATGGCATACCAATCTTGGGAGTAGACCTCTTTTTTTTCCGTAATTTCTAATGTAATTCATTGCGTCTTAAGTCTTTTCATGTAGACACCTCGGTCCTCCAGTAAATGATGACGGCAGTATTACCATTTGTCCAATATTATTGCTATGTTTATTTGAATGCAAAGCGTCCTGCAAATGAATATAATTTTCAGCGCGTAATTTTGTTTGATTGTTACGTAGAAACGCCAAATGTTCCGATTCAATTTTAGCATATTGATCTAACACATATTGATTAAGTAACGTAACGTATGTCAGTAATAAGCTACAATGGTTGTAGCGTTTCATTATAGAATAACAATAATAGTTCATGAATATAATTTTTTTTTGTACTGTTTCTCTAGTAACTGGATTAACTTGTGGAATATCGATTGAATATCCATCTTCACCTCGACAAAACATTAAGGGATATTGTAGGCTGTCATATGAGCGTTCAGAAATTTTGTGCAGATTCTCGTCACGACTTTGTGGTACGATATCCCTTTTGTCGAATTGTTATCCAGTAATCACAACTGCTACTTCGCTTGTAGACAGAGCGTTATATCCATTATGACCACGGTGTTCACCAGAAGGCACCTTGTTGGCGTGAATCTACAAACTACATTGTAGTCTTAGACATTAGGAGGAACACTTTTCATTGCAGTTTGAAAAGATTGTACATATCTGTTATGTAATACAACATGTTTTGCAATAACCTGACTATAGAGGTATCAAGTTGTGTCTTGAATTAATATTACTTATACTATTACATCGCGTATTTGCTTGATCAGCAATAAAATAAATCTGCAAAAATGTATGGTCATCAGGTCGACATGCACCTGCAAGGTGGTAAGCCTGTCCCTAGACCTTAAATGTTGGCATAAAACCGTGTTCAACCAACCGCTGGCTTTTGAATATCGTCATCTGAAAAGCATTATTGTACCGACGAATATTACGCAAGAATTCTGTATGTTTTAGGTGACTTCCGTCAAGGAGAGAATTTAAGGGATCTGGTGGCGCAACTTATACCTTTGGTCTCATCTTCCATCTCAAATCAGAACAGTATTGACAAACAATAGAAAGAGAGCCTATAGATATCACCGGATCGTTTCTGTAATCAATACCCTCTCTTCATCATTTTCGTTACTTCGAATCAAACGAAGTCTTTTGGCAATTGATGTATTGCGTCCTATATTTGATCTTCTTCGACGCTTCATTACTTAATGTACTTAAATAAGAAAAATCAACATAATATCAACCCAAAAATATCAGAAACATGAAAAAAAATCAGTTGTAAGTTTCAGGATCTGCAATGAAAAAGAAAAATGCGATCTTAAACTTTAAAATGATTCTCTACATGAAATAAAACCAATATAATTGCCACCCTCCCTAAAATACACAATTAAAAAATTGTATAAAATAAAAAAATTTTGACTGTCCAAAGTATCAAATTAGGCAACAAAAACCAAATTAAACGATAGCTTGCAAAGGGTGTTTTTTTAGAGGTTCTCAACTTTGAGTTGGCTGCTTCATTTGACAACCAATTTAACAGGTGATAGTTGTTTTTTGTTTAGTTTAGTTTGGCATTTCATCCGATACCTTCCGGTTAGTTGAAATGGATCGCTACGTGAGAGAACAACGTGATTTCATTATTAAGAACTTAATAATGAAGTTTAATAATCGAGTAATTTCTCGAAGAGCAGACGTGAATTGACCACCAAGATCGTGTGATTTAGAGAAACAGCTGGTTTGAAACCTTCCGAAATGTTGTCCCACATGAGACGGCTCGCTCCAGATCCGAGCAACGAACACATCATTCGTACTCTCTTTCTCACAGAGATGCCCCAGAATATCCGACCATTTCTTACAGTCTGGGAGGAAAATGACCTGAACAAGCTCGCCAAAATAGCAGACGAAATGATTGACACTGTGAATGTGAATGCCACCTTTGCTATCAGCATAGCCGTATAACCGCAAGTCGAGTCAATAAGCCCACTCGACGAAATCGCTGGCTCTTTGCGTTTACTGTCGCAGAAGTTAGGCAGCCTTCAAAAGGATACCAAGCGACTTTAAACAAGTGACACTCAAGAAAGGTTTTGCTATTAACACAGGAATTACGGTGATAAGGCGCAAAAATGAAGGTCGCCATGCTCCCCGTTCTCAACACTTTTTAGACTAAAGAAGCTGTCGTCCAGTACGCTGACTGACGGCAGCAAAATCACAGAAAGCGATTCTACATCACGACCACAAGCCATTCATGAAAGTTGCCTCCACATAACCGATCATAAGTCCCACATCCGATTTCTCATCGACTTCGAATCAGTTGTGTCTGTTACACCCCGCTCGCTCGTTAAACAGACTCGCATACGGAAGGTTCCGTACCATCGTACAAGATTTTTTGCTCAAAATATTAAATTATGTGCATATTTAACAGCCTAAAAGCATAAAAATAAAAATAAAAATTTGTTAAACAAAAGATTATATTAAAGAACAAAAATGTGTATTTTTAGTGTTTGTGGCTCTACACACAAGTGAATTACACACTCTATGAAAATAGCAACTCTCTACCTACTACGATTCATGAGATAGAGCAGGAGTCGGACGAACGGATGACGTAAGCTTAGTAGTAGTCTCATTTTCGACTGCTTATCGATATGAAAAACAAACGCCTAATCGACTCACTAACTGGATTGACAACACATGCATATCTTTCTACTGTAAAAAACCCTATTACAGTTTCAACTGTTCAAGATATGTCTAAATTTTAAAGCATATTGCAAGAATTTGTTGATGTGAAAGCAGAAAGCTATATTCCGAAAACAGCGGTGTGTACTTCATTCGGTCTAATTGAGTTCGTTTATATACCGTTTGGCTTGAAAAATGCGCCGTAGACATTTCAGAGGTTTATGGACAACATATTCCGCGGCATCTATTTTGTTTATTATTTTATTGATAATATACTAATCATATATGACTCAATTGTAGAACACGAGCAACACTTGCGCACCATCTTGCAGATCTTGCGAACAAACGGCTTGTGTATCAACCTGAGCAAGTGTCAAATTGCAAAAACAGAAGTGGAATTTCTTAGATACGTCGTTAACGAGCACGGCATTAAGCCACCCACCAATCGTACTGATGCTATTCTCAACTATGTTCGTCCTGAGCCAATCAGCCAACTGGGTCGTTTTATTGGTTTTGTCAATTACTACCGGAGATGCATACCACACTCGTCGCATATACAGCCGCCTTTGTATGAGCTGCTGAAAAATTTAAAGAAGAATGACCAGCGCAAAATTTATTGGACGACCGAACGTATCAATACTTTCAATGGTTTAAACGTAGTGTGGCGGACGCAGCACTATTATCACACCCATTTTCAAATGCAAAGCTTGCTTTAGTTTGTGATGCTTCTGATGTTGCTATCGTAGCTGCGTTAGAGCAGCAAATTGATGATGTGTGGCAACCACTTGGGTTCTTCTCTAAGAAGCTATGTAGCGCAGAGAAAAACTACAGTACCTACGATCGGAAGCTATTGGCAATATTTGAAGCTATTAAGTACTTTAAACACTGGATCGAGGCACGGTTGTTCATCATTAAAACTGACCACAAGCCGCTGGTATATGCTTTCAAGCAATGGCCTGAGAAAGCATCACCCTGCCAACTTTGTCAGTTAAGCTACATTTCGCAGTTTTCTACTACTATTTTTCATGTGAATGGTGCACACAACACCTATAACATTAGTACAGATTGAGAAAGCGCAAGTAATCGATTCTGAACAAAACTTTCGGTACTGCGTAATCATGATTGATCGCTTTTCACGATGACCAGAAGCTATTTTGATTACTAACATAACTGCCGAAAACATTGCACAGGTTTTTTGGTCACACTGAACTTCACGGTTCGAAGCACCTAAAACCATTACCACGGATCAAGGAACTCAGTTCGAATCTGCCTTGTTTAAGGAACTGACAAATCTTGTTGGCAGTCATCTGCTGCTAAAATACTGTATGAAACACCGATCCGTTTGCCAAATGAGTTCTTTGATGTCATGGATGCCGCATTATCCACTTCAAATTTATATAAGCAGTTTTAGTGAGCATATGAGAAAAATTCAACCATCTCCGACTGCTCATCATATTAACCAAAAAATGTTTATACTAAAGGATATTGATATATGCTCACACGCATTCGTCCGCAAAGACGTAGTCAAGTGTCCGCTCGAGCCTCCTTACACTGATCCTTACAAACTTATCCATCGGCAGACCGACCGAGTGTATGAATTGGAGATCAACGGCAAGAACGTTGTAGTATCAGTGGATCGGCTCAAACCAGCCTTTTTGGTAAATGATGATACCCAAGGGAATTCGCAGTGCAGCGTACCACGTACTTATGAAAAGAAATTCCGAGTGCGATTTTCGAATTCGTGACATCATCACCAGAGGGGGAGTACTGTGGCAACCCAGTTTGGCGCCACCTGACGTTGGGGTATAGCTCACCGATCTCACTTGCACACGACAAAATATGAGCAACACTGGGTGACGCTATTCTTGTTCTGATTGAATTGGATTAGATCGGTTTTGATCAGATTAGATTGACATATCCAAAACGTGCAGAAATATACATTAATAAATTATTAAAATAAACTTGAAGTAAATAAAGTAAGTACAAAACTAAACAGCAGCAATAACAGCAACAGCAACAGCAACAAAGCATCATCAACACAAGCAAGAGAGTAAAGTAAAGCATCTCTCTCTCTTACTCATACACAAACACTTATTCTCTACGATACAGATGCACAAGCAAATGCTTACCCGCTCTATGTCTCTAAAGCATCATCCGCAACTCTTTTTTTGGATTTACATCTTGCTAAAGTAGTTTCACTTCAACAAAAAGAAATTGATTAAAATTGGTCCAACCGTTCTCGAGTTAACCCCTTACATATTGTACATTTTGACGATTAATTTTTATATATTATAAATTATAAATAAATTATATATATATACTAATAAATTATATATATAAGATATGTATATATTATATATAGATATATTGTATACACAACATTTCATTCATAATCAAAATCATCAAATCAAATCATAAAATCATTATACATACACAACAACACAACTTTTCTTAAAAATTGTACTCACATTATATTTTTCTTGTGCGAGATCAGTGTTGAACTCGCAATCCTAGCACGCGGGCCAGGCATCTACCTACAAATCAATGGACATTTTGTGTATTTTAATTTAATGCATTTCTTTTATCTTCTCTCTTGTAATTAATTCAGCTACTTAAAATTAATTTAGAGATCCGCTTCGATTGAATGGAAGGAATACTTATTTTTTTAAACTCAATTTATTATGATTATTTATATTAAATCGTAAGACACATTTTTAGGGGTTGATTCATTGGCTCCTTTCTTCTTCTTATTTTTTTTCTATGTTGCCAACTCAACCATCATAATGCTTTTTCTTTGGTTTTTTAATATACGAGTATTTTTGTTTCTCCCCTTTTGGTACCAGTCTGACCAGACCGCCATACTCTAGCTAATTACAGCGCCATCTACTGTCTACACTATCGCTGCTGCCTACACTAGTTAATAAACAATAGATGGTGCTAGTAAAAATAGTCATTTTATGTAATCCTGATGATCCTGGTAAGGTCACTAGGACAAAGTTGTGAAATTATTGTATTGTCATCGGTCCTTGATAAGTGTGCAAAATTCGAGTTTCGCTTTGAAGTGGGTGAAAAACTCGTTCAAAAAATCATTACAAACATATAAGTGAAGTTAATAAAAAGAATTTAAAAAAAGTAGGAATACACACTTTTCCATATTCCAAATTTTTCAACTGAATAACTTTCGTTTGGTAAGCAAGTTGTTAATGGCCTAAAAATTGGATCAAATGTTCTTAACTTAAGGATAGCCATGAACATATTTCAATAGGCAAGCCATGCGAGTTGCATTCGTATGTATATTTGACTTCATATAAAATACGTTTCAACCGGAAAACAGGTGGGTGTAGGTTGATGTACGGCAGTCTCTTAGACTACAATAGTAGCGCACAAACAACGAAAAATGTGATTTCTTCATTCTAAGTAAAAAACCACGTGCTGAAGGTTGTGTTTTGTAATTAAATATACTTTTGATATGTATAAAAAATAATATGGGCCGTGGTAAAGCTCTCATATAGGATGAAAAAGCAAAATAATTGCTTATGCAGAAAAAATTAGAAAACGCAAGAGTGTAGTATACATTTTCTTAAAAATACTGCAAACTATGGAAACAACATGAAAAGGCGCACCAAAAAAACACTTTCGCCTACTTCCGAACGACGAATAGTTCGAGAAGCTTCAAATTCTCACTGTTCTGATGTCAAAATTTGATCCAATTTCAAGTTAAAAACAAGTGTTGATACTGTTCGAAGAGTTTTACGTAAATCAAAACATCTAAAAAGATTAATATTGAACAAAATCCACCGTTGAACAACCAACGTAAAGATTCTCGTCTAGTATTTGCTCGTAATCACATGACTGGGAAGAAGCAGTGGGATACCGTGGTTTTTTCGGATGAAAAACGTTTTTATTTAGATGGACCTCATGGGTTCAACTATTAGTTTCACGATACTCGAAAGGAAGAACACGTTATGAGTTGCAATCTCATATTATGGAACATGCCAACTGCAATTTGTGTTATCCAAAAAGAATGCAACTCAATACATAGGAATGCTCTAAAATGCGTTTCCTGACATTAACAACCTTTTCGAACCATTACCGTGGACTTTCCAACAAAATAATGCCCCAGTCCGCATAGCTCGAGTGGTAAAAAACTAGATTTAAAAGCAGAACGTCACTTTAATGGAGTGGCCTCCTTATTCTCCTGATCTCAATATAATTGAGAATGTATGGGGGTGGCCGACAAGAAAAGTATACGAGTCTGGGAGACAATTTCAAGACGTACAGTCATTAACAGATGCCATCACAGATGCCTGGAGCGAAATATCCTTAAATTATGTAAAGAGTCTATATGATTCCCTTCCCAGGATTTATGAGGTTAATTCGAAGAATGGTGGTTCCACACATTTTTGAATAATTATTTAATATAAATATTAGTATTAATTAGCATGATAACTAATAAAAATACAATTAAAACCAGAGATTTACCAATTTTAAGTTCTTGTCCGTATTCAAGTGCACGATAAAAAGTACCCATTTTTTAAAGATCTTCAAAAAAAAAATATAAAAATTCAAAAATATCTTCGTGATTTAGCAATGATTTCTTTTTTGTACTTAATAAACAATAAACCACTGAATAATGAAAAAATGTATCTTTTGATTTCGTTTCTTTTTTTAAGTTAAATAGTTGTATCTTCATTTAAAAATTCTTGTCCCTATTCAAGTGCATGCCAGTGTATTAATGATGTATTGAATATCAATTTTTATACATTCGCGAATACGAATGCGAATATCTGCCGTCCATATTTGCGAATGCGAATATTCAGTTTTTAAATCTGGTGCTAAGCAAATTTCAAGAGTCAATGTTAAACAACGCTCCTCACAAATCTTTCACGTCCAATGTTAGCCAATTTCTAATGAGAAGTATTAGTATATTATTTTTAATACGAAATCTTAAATTGAAAGCTGATTAGAGATATACGTATTTAATTGCATGTCTTGCTTAAGGTACAAAAGATTTTCTAATAAAAAGGATCAGAAATTAATATGCTTTTGTTTCATTTACTTAATATTATTTACTTACACGTTATGTTATGTATTTTTTCTGTCGCTCATATTCGCAACATATTCGAATAAATTTTTGAGAATACGAATACGAATGCGAATGTCAAGAAATATGCGAATATTCGCGAATACGAATGCGAATACAAATATTCGCTACATCACTAGTACATATGTTAACTTATAATCTAAAAGACGAACACTAAGTACTTATTTTAACAATGATAGGAGGGATAACAATATGACAATAACGATCATTATGGAATGGTCGGTTTTATCATGGTATGAGAGGTTAGGGACTTGTTTTTTAAGTACTACTTGAGACTGCCCCACTCTCGCGAAATACCGCAACGTTCCACTCAAAGACAAAAGCTAGCTACACACATAATTTATACCTAAATAGGAGGAAAAAATAAATGAAATAATAGGTGAACTATGTTATGTCCACTGGTCTGCTTCTTTTTAAGCGTCTACGTCTTGTCAATTCGTGAGATAGAAGGTCAGTTATTTCTACATTGGAATGTCGCTCCCAGGTCTTTATGGATATCGTAGTTAGTTATGTACCAATCCGCGTTAAGAATTACTTGAAGCATTTTAGATTATTGTGTCTGGATAATGTTTATATTCGTTTTCTTGGCAGTGTCCCATAGTTGAATACCGTACGTACATATAGGCTTAATTACACTTAAGTATAGCACTAGTTTTCCACTGCTTGACAGTTTAGATTTGCTGTTGAACAGTGAGTATAGTTGCTTAAATTTAAGTATAAGCTGGTCTTTCTTCTTTTGGATGTGATATTTCCAAGTCAGTTTACTGTCAACATGCAAGCCGAGGTACTTTGCTACATTACTAAGTGGGATGTCAGTACCTTTTATTTTCAGTTATCTTGGTTTATTAACCGTTATCCGTGGTCTATTAACCGTTATCCGTGTCGTGTGTATCACTTGCGTCGTTTGCAATTCATTGACTTTAATTTTTTTTATCAAGCCAAAAGCATATTTCGTCCAAAATGTCTTGCAGTTTAGCTGTAGCTACAGCTAGATTATTGTGCGAGTACATTAGTACTGTCTTGTCAGCGAAGGTGGCCACCATTGACGAGCTGTCTTCTGGAGTTGGGATATCAGATGAATATAGGGTATACAGCATAGGCTCAAGGACGCTTCCCTGCGGGACTCCTGCTTTTATCTTTCTTAGTGTGGATATTTCGTCATTAAATCTGAGGTAGAAATAGCGATTCTCAAGGTAATTGTTAATTTTTGAACTTCCTTCCTGGTTTTCAGGTCGATTGCTTTATTTAGCTGTACTTTGTCATTTGGAGTTATCGTCCATTGCCAGATCTTACACAGTTTGTTTTTGCTCGGGATGATACTTTTAATTGAGCGAGGGATGAAAAAGTTTCCCTTTGTTGGTTTTAGTTCAGGTGTTGCTCTATGTGCTGCATTGTTTATGTTGTCATTCAAGTATATCACTGCTTTTCAATATCGTCTTGTTCCTTAAAAGATACATTTATAGAGAGATTAATGTCAAGAAATTCTCTGTTTCAGTTCTTCTTTTGAAAATATTGTGCAACTATATTCAATTTGGATTGGAGAATGGTCTGAAGAAAGTTCAAGTCAATTTAAAAATGTGTTATGATCATGTGTTTTTTTTTTTTTTTTTTTTGTGATGTTTATTTAGATAAGAT
The DNA here is from genome assembly GCA_035041805.1 of Amiota mariae. Taxonomy (NCBI): domain Eukaryota; kingdom Metazoa; phylum Arthropoda; class Insecta; order Diptera; family Drosophilidae; genus Amiota; species Amiota mariae. The sequence continues at coordinate 8,807 of JAWNKV010000709.1, read as the reverse complement.
AATTATAATATTAGAACAGAAAAAAGAAACAAACTTTACTATTTATAAATACACTTACAGACTGTCTCTACAACGAGCTCTCTACTGCAATTCATTTTTTCATGATAAGTAACATGTTATAAGGTGAATATGTTTAAATGTAACAAAAATTAACAAAAAAAAATTACAATAATAACGCTGAAAGATAAAACTTAGATGATCATGTTTTTTTAGTATACAAAAATCAATTAGATTCGGTATCTTATTGCGTTTACGGTATCTCTTGTTTGCCTTTAACTGTTCAGAAGCAGGTTTATTGTTGGTATTATTTTCATTTAGTACTTGCGTGGGTTTATTTATTGAAGGCGTAACTGTCACAGAATTGACAAATGACTCAATCGAAGCATTGTTGTTGTGAACATAGGATTCCGTATTAGTTGTTGATGCGGTAACTGCATGTGACGACGCGATCGAAGCAGTTGTTGAGAAAACTGTTGTTGTTGTTGCTTCTGTTGAAGCTGTTGATGAACAAGATGTGCTTTTTGTTGTGATTGTTGTAGTTGCTGATACAGTATTTACTTGTGTTGTGTCCGCAGGCGTTTGCGGGAATGAGCACCGGGTGCTCCATGGTAGCTAACATCTGGTACTTACGCTTCCAGAACACAGAGAAGAAGAGCAAGAACTTGCTATGCGGTCAGGCAAATTGGTGGTCAGAAACGAAGATTAATTCTCTTGGACCCAGAAGAAATATGCATTTCTTGTTGTCTTTGTTGGTGGTTTCTGGATTTTTTGATGAGCAAAGCTCTTCTTAACGGTTTGGTTGTTGTTCTTGGGTTTTAATGTATTTATATAATGTCACTTAACATATGGAATGGTTCACATGGAAAAGCAAAATAATAATTATATGCACACGATTAATTTGATGAACTTGAAAAATTATTCTCACGCATAGTTTGAAAGCGCTAATCACGACTTCACTTTTCGAAAGCTGTGTATGTAATTCGTTTGCAAAGACTGGTATATCAGAATGTGCAATAAAGGCAGAAAGTATGCATATGAACATTTCGTAAAAAATATAGTTTAAAAAAACTAAAATAAGCATGGTTTTTTAATTGCAATCCGAAAGAAAATGTAATAAATAAGGGGTAACTATGCAGATTTTGTTCAACAGTGATAAAAATTCCATAGACTCAATAAATTGTAATGAAATTATTTTTACTAAGTTTAAAATAAGAATACAAAAAATTGATTATTTTGTTAAAAAAAATTGTGTTATTGTAAAACATTCAAAAATGAAAAAAATAAGTTTGTGTCGTTGCGTTACTGATATAAGTATTATGTATTTAGTATTATGAGTTATGTATTATGAATTATATATTATAAATTGTTAATTGGATTGAGTTGAATTAAAATATATTACTATGTATAATGGAATTCCCATAGCTGTACAATGCAGTTATTGTTTCTTTACTTTGCTCTTGTCTTTGTTGTTTTGTGGTCTTTGCTTTGTTTCATGGCGCCTGATGTCTTTTGACTCTTGCTGTCTGTTGGTGTGAGCGAGACATACTGAGCCTTGCTCTTTGTGTAGTGTGGCCTGAGCGCGGCAGGGTTAATAGCGAATGAAATACACTATAAGTAAATAAGAACCGTTATCTAAGAGCGGAGAGCAATAGAGAATTGCATATGCGTGGTGGTTGATTTCATATGCGTGGTGGTTGATCGCTTATTGCGAGGTTGACAAAATGGAATGAGTTAGTCTTCTGACAACCAAAGAAGAGAAAAGATGCCGCGCTCAACGACTCGCTATGATTGCGCCAACCAGGCGCAAGATGTAGTAAACATCTGTGAAACTGACCATCCGACATATGCAATTTGCAGCATAAGGATTCATTTGTTCTTTAAAAAAAAAAAATATTAAAATCGGTTCAAAATATTTTGCGCCAAATGAAAAAAATTTAAAAAAATGGTATAAAACTATCTATATTTGGACAACAACGCCACCTAACAGGTCCAAGCATAGATGCAAATATTCTAGGTGATCCCATAAGTATAAAAAAAAATAAAATTGATCAAAATTGGTCCAGCCGTTCTCGAGTTAACCCCTTACATATTGTACATTTTGCCGATTCATTTTTTTATATATATACGATATATATATATACATAAATTATTTACAATATATATAAATAAAATATATATAATAAATTATATATATATATACGAGGTTTGTTCAAAAAGTATCGCGATTTTTAAATTTCCGAGAGTTATGTGCATTCAATTTTCGATTTTCTTGTGGTGTTATGTTGGTACTCATGTCCCTCACTTATGCTGACAAGGTCGGTCGTTTTGAATGTTTAGTTAATTTTTGACAGCTGTTCTGCTTGCACATGTTTTGGATCGTCTTCGATTTCGGCGCGGAAATTTAAAAATCGCGATACCTTTTGAACAAGCCTCGTATCTTCTATACTAAATATTCTGTATATTATATTACTATAAATACTATTTACTATATTACTATAATTACTATATTACTATAATTTACTATAATTTACTATTTTACCATAAAAAGTATTAAAAAATTCTTTCACCAGTAGAATGCTACGTTGTCACTGAATGTCATGGGATACTTACTTTTTTGATTTATAAAAATTTTAATATACTTTTTCTAGGATTAATATTTTTAAATTTTTGCCACAGCGAAGTACAGAAACGTTCTTACGTTTCATGCTGTGCTTCTTCTTGAATTTTGTGTTGTTTTTGTTAATGTTGTATTTTTTCCTCTGAGTACGCACAAGAGTATTGTGCTCTTCGTTTTCTTTTTGTATATGTTGGCCACTGAGATCGACCCAAGAGAGAGACTGTGTGTTTCGTTGTTCCTGCTTTGAACAAAGAGTATAAAAAATATACTCTTTGCCTTGAATGCTTTTGCAAAGCACTTATACCGGTGTGTGATGGAAACCGCTTTTGTTTCAATTCCACCCAATTCCATTCCACGGTGTGATGGAAACCGCTTTTGAGGTTTTTGAAATCGCCTTATTTTTTACAGGCGATTTGCTTAAATTCTCTCTTATATTAAATTATTATGGGAAAAAAAAGTATTAAGAACTATAGTTCATTGTTTTTCTCACTAAATTGCATTTAAAGAAATCAACATTTTAGTATTTTTAAGTCATTTATTTGTATTTTACTGAAACCACTTTTCTATTAAAATAAAAAAAATAAAAAATAGACGAAATAAGCAAAACCAATTTAACATTTTCGAAGATTCAAATTTGACTTTAATTCAATTAATTTATATGTCAAAATAAACTATATTTTTGGTAATGAAGCTGTGAGGTTTTAATTTTGTTTAAAAAATGCGTATAAAGTGATTACTTTAATTAGAAGTTTTAATAATCTCATTGGTAAAAGTTGGCATGTTTGCAATGTGTTAACGCAGGGTACTATACACGATTTTTGTTTGTTGAGAAATGAAGTTTTTTTGTTTTTGATTGGTTTTTGTAGAGTGAGTAATGTGAAAGAGAGTGAACAGTGTCAAAATATTTGCTTGGCATCAGTGGCTGAGTATAAATACTAGCAAGAGGATCTAAAGAAAATTAAACGATAAGTGTCGCCACAAATTCGATACGATTCGACGGCCCTAAAATAACCATTATTTAATCAGCTGTTCGCTCGAACATCATTCTTCGAAAAATGAAATCGTCGCGGTTTCAATCACACCTAAGTTTTTTGGACGAAATTGAAAATGCCGACATCAAAAACGGCGGTGTTTTCTATCACACACCAGACAATTACAAACAGAATTACCGAAGTGTCGCCAACACATACACACGCACGAGCGCTTGTGAAAATTTTAGTGACGTCATACAACTGAACGTGGATGAATGAGCAGCGCTACAATTTGCGTTCTATCAAGGGAAAAAACTAATTTTTCTTACGATCAAGATAACAACATGCGTGGCGAAGATCAGAAATTTTCCGACCAAATTCGCGACTTGCAGCAGCAACTTGAGACACTTCGAACAAATGTGCAGTCACCGGCATGTGTACCTGTCAAAATTCACTACGAACAATCCGCATTTGAGGGTTCGCCCAAGTGGAGCGTGCATTCCGCTGGCATGGAATCACTGACGACGGCGACAAGTTCGACCTCGTCATAATACATCTAGAGAAGATGTGACAGTAGCAGTCGAAGATTTGGTCACGCGCCCTCCATCTGAAAACAAATTTCAAATAATCAAAAATCGCTTGTTGGAAAAGTTCGCTGAATCTGCAGAGTCCAAGTTGCGTCGTCTTTTACAAGGTGGCAGAAGTACTGGACTAAAGCCCTCTGACATTCCTGCTCACTTGCACCGACTTGCTCCAGAACCGGGCAGCGAGAAGATCATTCTCACTCTTTTCCTGTCTGAGATGCCACAAATGATTCGTTTGCTTCTCACTGTTTGGGATCAAACCGATTGGGATAGACTGGCAAAAGTTGGAGACATGATGCTCGAAGCTTGTGGTGCTAACGTTTCTTTCGCCATTGAATCGAAACTTTTGCTTTCTGAGGATGCATCGGTAAGTGCTGTCTCTTCCACAGGTCCGTCTAAGGAAGTCTCCGATTGTTTTCGTCTAATCGAATGGATTAGGATTTTTCTCCCAAAAATTTAGCACTGCCGAGAAAAAGTACTGCACGTACGACCGAGAACTACTCTCAATATTCGAAGCCATCAAACACTTCAAATATCTGATCAATGGACGCGACCTAATAATAAAGACGGACCACAAACCACTTATCTACGCTTTTCAGCAACGGTCGGAAAAACAATCCCCTAGTCAACTCCGACACTTTGGTTATATTTCCAAATTTTCCACAACGATTTTGCACGTGAAGGGTTCTGATGGTTGGTTGGTTGATTTCCGTGGCTGACATGTATCATCCACTAACAAGCTACAATTTGCACTTAAGTGCCATTTTGGAATCACTTCCTCGCCGAACACAATCAGTATAGCTAAACCCATTCCGTAGAGTTTAGTTATTTTAGAAGGTCACCCGGACATGTGACCGAACAGTCGGAGAGGTTATCGAAGATATATTTGCCCAGGAACTTGTTCCTAGCTCTCGCCAGTGCTGGGCATTGACATAGAAAGTGGGTGAGTGATTCACTTTCCTCCACGTCACCACAACTCCTACAAAGGCTCCGGCAGGGGGTACCAAGTCTCTCCACGTGTGTTCCAATACACCAGTCACCAGTGAAAACCCTGTGAGTGAGAATCGGAACTTGTTTCGTCAGCAACGAATCAAGAGATGCACCAAAGCGAGCCAGTTCGTCAGCCTTCTCACTTCCCTTAATGTTCCTATTACCCACAAGAGAGTGACATCTGCTCTACGACTTAGCTTGCTTATTGCCATCCTACATTCCCTTACGAACTTGGACTTCACAACGGTGGATTGCAGAGATATGAGTGCTGCCTGACTATCAACGAAAATAGCTATCTGTGGTGAGTACACCGCTGCACATACACCACATTCCATTTTTGAATCATCCGTGAAGATTGAAAAGTCAAAATAATTCCGAAAACTGTTTTGTTTCCACTCCATCCTGGTAGGAAATTTTACTTTGAAGTTGCTCTCAAAGCTGTTATATGACACTATGTAGCCGGTTGTTTTCTTAAACATAGTATTTTGAACCGATCCTATGTTCATACGGTCGTTCTGACCAGCAACCGGTCTCTTTCAGCCTTGCCGCGCTGTTGTAGACAATGTTTTTAATGTGGATGTCAATGGGAAGAAAATATAGCAGTACGTTAAGCGCTGTCATGAGAGACGTGCGCATGGCTCCTGTGATTCCTTCACTGGCCTTCCTCTGCACACTACTTAGTTTGTGCGCTATATAGCCCTTTCCTAGAGCTGGCCACCAAACAATTGCCCCATAACAATTGCAGTATACATCCATGCTGTTATGTTAGGGCGTAGACCCCATCTCTTGCCAAACAATCTTTTGCAAGAGTAAAAGGCCACACAGGTTTTCTTTGCCCGTAACTCTATATTGGATTTCCAATTTAGTTTTGCGTCCTGCTTAACTCCTAAGTATTTGGCCTTATCCGAGAGATGAAGCTGTTGTCCATTCAGAGTGGGAAGGCGGAAAGTCGGTATTTTCGTCTTCGTTGTTAAAAGTATCAGTTCCGTTTTGCTCAGGTTAACGTTTAGTCCACATCTTATGGCCCACATTAACAGTTTCCCCAGAGCTCCCAGTATGATGTTGCTTATCACGTGAGGAAACAACCCTGATACCATAATCACAACGTCGTCTGCATACGCAACTACCTTTGCTTCGTCCTCTCCAATACATTTAAAATGTTATCTATGACTAAAAGCCACAATAGAGGAGAGATTACCCCACCCTGTGTTGTCCCTCTACTGACATATCTAGTTAGAGTCGAGTTACCTAGCTCTGACGGTACTATTCTGGTTTTCAGCATATTTATCCATCCTATAATATCTTCTTCTACGCCAATCTTGGCTAGAGAATCCTGGATAGGACTCGTGTTTACATTACTGAAAGCACCCTCTACATCTAAGAAGGCTGCCAGCGAGTATTGTTTGTAGTGAATCGCTCTCTCTGCCGTGCGGACTACCTCGTGTAGAGTCGTTTCAGTGGATCTACCTTTGAGGTACGCATGTTGGCAGGTCGAGATGGGATATTTATCAATAGCAGATCGAAGATGGAGCTCCAATACTCTTTCCATCGTCTTCAAGAGGAACGATGTTTGGCTGATTGGCCTGAAATCTTTAGCGGATTCGTGGCCAATTTTCCCTGCCTTTGGTATGAAGACCACCTGACTCTTCTTCAGCTAATTGGTATGTGGTTAAAAAGAATACACGCTCTGAAAATCATCCTTAGCCAAGGGACTACCCTGTAGCTTCAATGGGAGAACCGCGTCAATGCCATGCGATTTATAGGGTGAGAAAGTATTGATGGAATACAAAATCTTCTGATCTGTAAAGATCGAGTCAAGGTCTTGAGAAGATTGCCGCAACCGTACGGATACTTCAGAACCAGTTGACACATCTTTGCAGTCAAGAAAGTGAGTTTTAAGTATTAGATCAAGTGTTTCCTTTTTTAATGAAAGAGGGGTCAACCCGTTCCTTGGACAGAATCTTACTAAGTCTTGCTGAGACAGAAGTGGAATCAACCGACTTACAAAATTCTTTCCATCCGTCGTTTTTGGCGTTTCTGATGGTTTTTTTATAAGTCTTGAGGCATTCTTTGTATGCTTTCCAGATGTTATCCTTATAACACTGCTTGAAGGACCTCCTAGTCGTCTCCCTGAGCTTAGAGAGCTCCTCGTTCCACTACTGTGGGAACCTTTTTCGACTCCTTCTAATTGCACAGGATATCTTGGAATCTTTACCGAAAGCTTCCTAAAGATATTTAACCTTTCTTTCAATTTCATCCCTGGAGTCAATATTAGAACATCTAACAGAGTTATGTTTCGATTTAGCTACCCTCGTAAGAACATCCCATTTTATATTGCGTAGGTTTCTAAATGGAGCAATATCTTTTATCTTCAAATTCAGATTGTAGAGTATCCAGCTATGATCCGAGAAAGATCTTTTGTTGGACACCCTCCAATTTTCAATCTGGACCTCCCAACCCGGGAAGTCTACTGTACTAGGGAAAGTAAAGGTAGGTGTAGTTCCTCTATTGCAAACTAACATATTTTAACTACTAATAAAATCAAAAAGCGACTCACCCCTTTCGTTATCCTTTCCCATAGCATGTGACGTGCATTGGCGTCACATCCTAGAAGTATGGCAGTGTTCGTAGTTGTTGCGCTGATGGTAAACTGCACCACCTCATCCGGTGGTACCTCCCTGTTTTATGCCATATATACGGATGCTGCCAGCATGTCTTTCTCTCCTGACAGTTTGATTTTCACCGCGGTTAAATCACATGTGCAGAATTGAGAACAAAGGAAAGCATTGATATTGTTTTTTACTAAAATACATGTTCTTGGCTTGCCACATACTTTAGTATACAGTAGTTTGTACCTTCTATTCTTGAACCCCAGAATGTCAGTGCCTCTAACCCAGTGCCTCTAACCCAGTGCCTCTAACCCAGTGCCTCTAACCCAGTGCCTCTAACCCAGTGCCTCTAACCCAGTGCTCTTGAACGATGCAGATTTCAACGTCTTTCTCGCCTAGGAAGATTCCAAGAATGCCTCGGATAATCTGCATGTCTTTCAGCATCGGAAAGTCTTGTCGGTGTGCTAGTTGCTTCTTCCTGAACACCAGGTCATCCATTAGCGTATTTGCAACATGCAAATCATTTGGTTACTCTGACCGGAAAATTTTTAGTTTGGCAGACCTTACGCCAAACCTCATTACATGGTCAGTTTTCTCCAGCTCCTTAACGGAATCCTCGTTGATGGAGAGGAGTATAGACATGCTGCTCTTTTGCTGACCCTCATCCTTTATGATAGCCCAGTCACTCATAGGAATGGCGGGACTCTGCCGCTGCAGAAGCTGTAGAAACTTGCCGTTCTCCAGCTTCATAACAGGTAACCAAATGCGATCTCTCGGCCGCCTTGGAATATCCCGAGCTTGGATCAGCTTAAACCCTTCCAAGCATTACTGATCGTAGCAATGCATTTGCTCAGGAACTCCAGAGACGGTTGATCGTCGCATTTGATCACCCTGCGACCATGGATAACCTCAGAAGAGTGGAGACGAACCCAAATCAGGGAGGAGGTGTTCCATCACCAACTCTTTCAATTTGGGTTTAATCTCTTCCCATTTCTCCAACACCTTCTTACCGCCGTTGGTGACTTCGTCAATAAGT
>JAWNKV010000708.1:0-250125 GCA_035041805.1 Amiota mariae | reverse complement strand
AAGTGTGCGGTTGTCGTATAATCAAAATTGCTACACTTGTCGTTTCTAGTAAATCGCGAGTTATCAATCGACTTTAAATTTCAAAGCCACATTACGAATACAATACAATACAATAATATTCTATTTGAGCCCGAATAAGCAGCAGAAATTAAGCGACGCATAAGTCCTTCTACCTATAAGTTTGGCGCTCCTGGCTCACTAGACAGACAAAAGATGCCACGTTTGCACAAAACCAATGTCGATGTTGGTAAGTCCCCGTATTTTAATTACTTCCGTCCCCTCCAAACTTTCGACAAGGATGAAGACAGTAATACTGATGCCGCAAGCGATGTTGATTAGCCTGCATCAACAAGGCCAATACCGCCGCCAACAATCACCATTCTTAAAAAAACGTCAAAGGCTGTTCATGACTTAGTGAAGGCAGCTTTAATATCAAAACACTGTATTAAAGCAATTTCAATTGGAATAAAAGTTTTCCTGAACTCTTCTATGGATTTCAACTTAATGTGCCAAGTCCTGAAAACACGGCAAACAAGACCCTACAAGGCTGTTCTCTCTGGGCTAGATAAAATGGACAACGTCGAAATTAAAGAGTTGCTTACAGCTCGCGGGCTTAAGTGAAGCGATGTAAAAACTATTGAAAGAACTACAAGAGTAGGCTACACCCTACTTCTCTATGTTGTATACTTTGAAAACGGATGGCAGCTCTTTGGACATGGATCTAGCAATTGCAGTGTCAAAACATCATGCTCTTACTGTGCTGTTCCGCACAAGTCTTCGCTATGCATAAGTAAAGACTCTTTTCGCTGTGCCAACTGTAAAGGTGATCACCCCTCCACTGAATCAGCTTGCTCCTGTCGTGCTTCTTACCTGTCGATGCTAAAAAGGAGAAATCAAAAAGACAAACGTAGCAGCCATAACAATGATAATGTCATTGACATCAGTAAAAGAACCAACGGCATTCACAGCAATTCCTCTCCCGTTGTCAACCAGCAGCATAAGCACTCAATGATTGCTGTAAACGGACCGCATGTAAATAATGCTTTGTCAAACTCGCAAATAAACAACAACTTTCGAAGTTATAAGCATGCTCTTATCGGCAACAACAACTACCGTACGACGCAGTCAACATCACCTGAACTGTTTTCGATAGACGAAACACTCTTAAATGAATTACTAGAGAAGCTAAGCTGCTGCACAAACAAAAGAGAGCAGTTCAATACTATTACTCAGTTAGCTATTAAATATGTTTACTCTGACAAATAGTTTAAGAGAGATCATTACAATATCATGGCATGGAATTCGCGTGCCGTACTAAACAAAAGATTAGAACTTTTGCATTTCTTAATAACAAATCAAGTAGATATCTGCCTCTTATGCGAGACATGGCTATCCCCAAATGACAGAATCGCTCTTCCTGGGTTTTCCATATATTTGAAAGACCGGTGTAACTCTAAGGGGGGTGGAGTAGCTATCATAATTAGAAGTGATATTAAGCACAAACAGATCACAGAGATTAGTACTCGTTCATAATGACCTTTCATCCGATCATTTACCTATTATAAGTAACATAAGATCCACCATAAACACTTCATGTAAGGAAACTCTACAGTATTCTAGAGCTAACTGGGAGACTTATAAGCGTTTCCTCAGCCACCGCTTCCAAAACATAGCAGAATTCAATTGTAATACCACATCCACTGTTAACGAAATAGATGCCATGATTGTTGTTTTGACATCTTGCGTAAATGGTGCAATCGATCAATTTATTCCTAGTTTCCGCTACAACAACCAAGTTTTCAATATTAGGGAAGAAAAAGTCAATGTTTTAAGTAATGTCTTCGAAGAAAAGCATCATATAACTGAATTGCTCTTAGATGCAGATACAACTGAGCTAGTAAATAGCTCTTGCAACATGCTTGACAATTATATATCATCAGTAGAGCTACCTCTCACAGTTGCTAATATCAAACAAGTGGTTCGATCCCTTAAAACTAACAAGTGTCCAGGTCCAGATAACATACCAAACATTTTCTTAAATATTTAATTAAACATTCACTTCAATTTTTGGCCATTATTTTCAATAAATGCTATGTGGATAAGCATCTACAGGCTATTTTCCACTAAATGGAAAGAAGCAAATATTGTAGCGATACCCAAACCTGGAAAACCTGCTGACTGTCCAGAAAACTTTCAACCAATCAGCCTCTTGTGCGGCTTCTCTAAAATCTTTGATCGAATTTTAAAATCAAGATTAAAATCGTACATCGATGGAAATAATGTTCTTCCATCATTTCAATATGGCTTTTACAGCTGCATGCACCCTCTCAACAAGCTTAAACTATTTGTTAACAATGAACTACACTTGAAAAACTCTGTCGGTATGGTTACCTTAGATGTGCAAGCGGCCTTTGGCACTGTTTGGCACAAAGGGCTTATTCACAAACTTATTAACATTGGTGTACCCAGGTACCTTGTCTACACCATACGCAGCTTTTTATCTGACAGATATTTTTGCGTGACTTTGGATGTTGTCAAATCAAATAAAAAGTTGATAAGCGCTGGTGTTCCTCAGGGATCAGTTTTAGGTCCTATTCTCTATAATATTTATACCTATGATGTCCCCACCTTTGATCACTGCAATACTTTAATATTTGCTGATGATACAGCCCTTTATTGTTGTGGCAAAGACTATTCCGAGGTCAAAATGATCCTCGAAGAATCTTTACATATTTTCGTAACATACTTTCATAAGTGGAAGATAAAACTTAGTGCACACAAAACAAACGCAATTTACTTCTCTCGAATAAGAATATCCTGCTATTTGGCAAACTCGAACTTGCAGGTTGGTACCCAATCTATGGTATGGGCAAATAGTATCAAATATCTCGGATTATATATAGATAACAGCCTAACATACAGCTTGCATATTAGCAAAACAATAGATATAGTCAACCGAACAATTAGAATATTATATCCTTTCACAAACAGGAAGTCACTTCTCTCTATAAAATAAACTTTTGTTAGTAAAAATTATATTTATTCCCATTATACCCTATTTCTATCTTCTTCATGTAGAGGCAGATATCAGCTTGATTGATGCTAAAATCTCTCAATCTAAAAATAATTTTAAAATGATACACCTTTCCAGTGTTGAACCGTACTAGTCTTAAGTATCGATCCTTAGTTTCTAGTCTTAGTTAAGTTATTTTTTATAAAAAATTATGAAATATAAGGTTTTTCTCCCATTTTCCATTGCAATTTATAATCTGTTTTTTCTTAGTTTTAAAGTTATTATCATAGCTAAAACTCTATAAATTTGTAAACTGTATACTTGTGCATACTAAAATAAATAAAATAATAAATAACATAATTTAGCGATGTCCGTCTGTCCGTCTGTTCGCACTCCTAGTTCTTCAGTTTTTGAGCGAGAAAGTACATCGGTTTCTTTTTACCAAACGCCGGTCAAGTTCCTGAATTAGCCGAATCGGAACCCCCTTTTAAATTTTTTTACGTATCGAACTGAAATTTGGACACTATGAGTGTCTAACCCGTAGCCACCAACCATATAAATTTCATGATCCTATGGTTACCAGGAGCGGTACCTCTCATACAAACCCCCTTTTAAATTAAAGTTCTTATTAGAAAAACTTTTTAGCTTTAAGTGACAGACTTCCTACTCGAATTTTTTTCCTTGAGTGACAGCTGAGCCTCTGATGATTCCGCATAATCCAGTGGATTGAGTCTAACATTTCTTGATATAGAGCATGTTTCAATATATTCATCACTATCTGATAATTTTTGCGCTGATTTTTCGTTCTCCTCAAACTTTTCTTTTGTGGACTCTACGAATAATCGCTTTTACTGCAGAATAAAGAACCATTTTTGGATTTTGCAAAAACTTATCAGTAGCGTTGAATCGCTTTAAAATGTCGTTCCAAAATCCAGCATACAGTGCAATTTCAAGACTTCCCATTTTCTTTAAAAATCTAGCAGCTCCAAATTTGACGACATCTTTCTGTTCTTGGTCATGTGATATGTCAGCAAGAGCTTCCTTAATTTTCTCGTAACTATGAACAATAGCTTTTGTGGCATCAGCGCGACAAGACCAACGAGTTTTACTTAATAACTTCGGAACGTAGAATTTCGTATTATTCTCTGACAATATTTTGACCAAAATTGCATATCGCTCGGAAGTCGCTGTAAAAAATACGTAGAAGTTTTGGATGAAATCGGAAAAGTGAACAGCGCAAGCACAAGAATTAGCTGCAGTTTTGCTAACTAAGTTTAGAGAGTGGCTACAACAAGGAACAAACACGGAGAATGTATTCTTCTCCAAAAGAAGAGCTTGCATCCCATTGTACTTGCCACTTATGTTTGCGGTGTTATATGATTGACAACGGCAATCGTAGATATCCATTTTATAAGTGTCCAACAATTTCAGCGTTTTTGCCATGGCAGCACCAGTGTGACCACAATTTGGAATAAAAGTAAGAATTCTTTCCTTTGGAAAAGATCCTTCCATATAACGTAATATGACTGTCAGTTGGTTAATGTGTGCTGCGTCAGATGTAGAATTAACAGATATTGAATTCAACTCTTTCTCCCATCAAAGCAATCAACTCCTCACATACTGTAGATGAATATGATGATAATTGACGTTGTCACTCTCTTTATTTGCCATGAGTTGAGAGAAATGAATCCTATTTTGCCAGGAATTATAAATACAATTTTCTTTGTCATTTCTCGGTGAACCAATTAATTCGTCAACACATCTAAAAGCTAAGCCTCGTTCTGCAATAAATTTTATTGTGCTAACAAATCGCATCAAAAATCTTCGCAAATATTGCGATTACTCTGCTTCTTCTCTCCCTAAATCCTGATCGATGCGTCCATGTGTTATTCCTAATTTTGCTAAAATTGTGATAGCTTCTTGGTGATTTTTAGAGTTTTCATGTTCAGAAATATAGATAGATGCATGATTCCAGTCGTCAAATCCATCTCCACTGAGTTGTATTTTCTGAGTAGCTACTAATTTACATGCATAGCAGCAAACTTTTCCCTTGGTGGGAGAAAAACAAAGCCAGAAACGATTTAAGGTCTCATTATTCTTATTTTTGCGGAGAAATAAAAGCTTCGAGCATTTTCGGTTGGAGCTTAATTCAGTTTTTTTCTAAAGTTCAAACGATTCTTCAAAACATTGTTGGTCACAATTCTGAAGACCTCTGGAACCTTTATTGGCCCAAAAAGCTACCATGTCGTATGTTGGAAAATGGGCCAGATACCAATATCATTAGCGAAACCATCTAATTTCATCGATGTGGATGCGGTATCGAAATCTATTTTTTCTTCAACTATTATTGATTTTAGTTCTGCTATCGATTCTGTAATTACAGCATTTGTCTTGTTATCATTTTCTTTATTAATTGGATCATTTGAAACATCTTCTTCAATGTATTTTGCCGGAATCGTAAAAAATAATGTGAGTTTTGGTGTTTTAGAGAGGACTTCCTCTTTTTTCTTTTCCCTTTCTGCAACCTTCTTTCTCTTTTGTGCACCACTTGGAGAAACTCGAGGAGTTTTGAGATGATCACTCGAGTCACCCATCCCAAAAAACTAAATTGAACATTTATTCTGAAAAGTTGAACTCTCTACAATAATAGACCGTATATATTTTTTCGTAAATCACAAATTTTTTGAGATATATATCAACTCAAATGTGTGATTTTCCTTGGCTCCAAAAATATATTGTCGTAATTAATAATACTTACATATAACAATAGAATAGTAGAAAAGCAATAGTTACAAGTCCATCTCTAGATGCAAATATAGTTGAAGGTGCACCGAGTCAACCACTTATTTTAATAAATATTTTAACTTTCAAGAGGAAATACACACGTTTCTGTCTTATTACACGGTCGAGTATAGCAAGGCGGCAGGAGCAACTGAAATATTTTTAAAACTGCGAAAAAACAATTTACTTGTAACTTGCGTGTATGATGAATGAACGCAAACAAGCGAATAATGGCTGTGGGATGTGAGGGGGAGTGAATTCAAAATAGTTGATTGGCGACTGTCGCTGACTGGATACAAAAGCAAGAAACACCAAAGAAGAATCAACGATAATTATCTTCATTGATATGGACCAGACATCCGCAGTGAACATCATAATGAAGTCTTCAAAAAAAAAAATTAGCTTAAGAAAATCGAGAAGAATGCAGAGCAATAGAGAATAAATGTGTGTCTCTCCCAAAGTAAACACGACGATCGGCAAAACTATCAACATGCAGGTGTTTGCTTGCTCAGTCACAAGCGAAGCACAACAACAGCATGCCCAGTGTTTAAAAAACTGCAATAAGTTTCATCTGATTTTATTTTACTTCTGCTTATGCAGGCAAGCAAAATCAAAAACTTAACACTGACGAAAATCAAAGCAGAAGCAGCATTCAACATTTCATAATTTTTGATTTTGATTTGCTTCTGCTTTCGGTCACTGGCACAAGCCGCAGCTGCGGCAAGCGTTCAGCTTCTTCAAGTCGACGTGAGTTGCAGTCGCGACATTGGTCTAGGCGACTATTGTCTGCTTTTGATGTTTGCTTCTCTCCCCATATTCTCCCCATCTATTCTCAAAGCGCTAACGGTGACAAGAAAAACTCTTGTGAAAACAATTTGTCATCTTTTGCTGAGGAGGTGTTAATTTGTTTGTGAAAAAAAAAATGTTAATTTGTGTGCACTGTTATCGCTCTGTAAAATGGATAATTTTGTGTTTTGTTGTTTGCTCGCGGAAATTTTGGAAGATGAAGAACATTATGGAAAAAGAAATGTGTTAAAATCATTGCGTGATCATATTGATCCATTTTCAAAGTCGGACAATAGTTTTATGAAAAATTATCGATTTTCAAAAATATTGTTCCATCAATTGTATATATTCGCAAATACATATAAGATAAAGTAAGGCTTGTCAATTTAGGAGAAAAATTCAAAATCAGAAAAAAAAATTTTAAATAGTCAGAATTACTCGGACCCATCTTGTGGTCTAAGTGGCATCACTCGTTCAGTGATGCAGCTACCTAACCTAACCTAACCTACTCGGAGAACCCTTAAAAAACACCTGTTTTCATTTTTGTATACAATTTTTTTTTATATTTATTTTCATTTTCTTCTAAGTTGGCAAACCTGCAAAAACTGAAGTTTACAGACTGGTAACATGCACTTTACAGACTGATGTTAAAAACAGCTTTTTTAACAGCGCATCTTTCAACTTGTGCGAGAATCGGAAAGATGGCAAATGCTTTCCTTGTTTGAGGTGTCAACGCAAAAACAACGAGCATAGGTCGGTAAGTCAAAAACTGCACAAATTGTTAGACGATATAGTTCTGTGTGAGTGAAATTTATGTATTTTATTATTACTACTTTTGGCATACACGTACTACCTATAAGAATTAAAAATAAAAATACATATATAACTTATTATACTCAACAATTTTCGTTCACTTTTGCGTTGTTTCTACTTTATCTTGAATTTTGTGTTGTAGTTATTTTATTTTTTCTGATACGACATAACCACAGGTAGGCATATATGCTCTGCTATCAGTGCTAAGCAGGGGCGGATTGCTATTTCAAATAAAAACAAACTTGAAAAATGTAAATATCCATTGCTTGGATATATTTTTCTTTTGTTATAAAATTTTTTAATCCAATGTTTGTGGGGGCCCCGCCGTAAATGCGGCCCTGCTTAGGGATAATAAGTCGTTCTACATACATATATAAAGTAATATTCAGCCATCCATCTTATTTCTTACCCTTGAATTCTCAAGGCTCACGAACATAATGACCTAATCTTGGCAGAAGTTTCGTTGTACAGCAATGGAGAATCTGGGTCCATTCATCTTATTTCTTACCCTGGAAATCTCAATAAACCATAAACCACGAACATCTTAGCAAACTTCGCTGAAACTTTTTTGTACAGCAATTCAAAATCTGGGTCCATCCATCTCATTTCTTACAATGGAAATCCCAATAAACCATAAACATCATGTACTTAACCTTCGCAGAAGCAATGCAGATTGTGAGTCTATCCATCTCATTTTTTACTCTGGAAATTTCAATAAACTATAAACCACGAGCATAATTGTAAACTTCGCAGAAGCTTTGTTATACTGCAATGCAGAATCTGGGTCCATCCATCTAATTTCTTACCTTGGATCTCACTATTAACCATGAACATCGTGTAATTGACCTTCATAGAAGCTTCGTTTTACAGCAGTGCGGATGGTCATTTCTATAATATCGTAGTAAACTGCGACTCACCTCAGCTATTTCAATTGCCAATCAATGAGAGACATTTTGTGTCTATTGATTTGTAAAGATTTTTTTGGTTATTTTTTAAATGACTCAAAAGAAAAAGAAAGGTAATCTATTTAACCCGTATATGTATCTTCACGATTTTCTAAAAAAATACTGATCCGATTTGCATAGGGTTTCTGGATTTTCAGAGAAACAATCAAAATTTCATAATTTTTATGACTTCTCCTACAGTCGATGTAGGTAAGCTGACAGAAGTTTTCCAAACGGAATGCACATAGTTGCAATGTAATATGGAACTTAAGGAGAAATTTCATCATGAATATTTGGTAAAGATTTATAAATTACACATATGCAGAAAGAAATATCTCACACTGCATAGTCATGCACTATTCATAAAATTGTTGATTCTTTCAAGATTGAAACACATGAAGCTGAAGATTTGAACTAGCATATTGGATGAACACCTGCAGGACTGTCCGAGAATAAGAAACTTAGCAATAGAATCAGATATTGACGCATTAGTATCCGAACAGCAGTCGCAAGTATCAGGAATGAATGTATAATCCAGAGTGCGGAAGACCTCTTTCTTGTTGATGGACTGTTTTTTACATAAAATTATTTAAAAATATAAAAAAATCAGCCAAGTGTGAGTGCACACAGAGGGTTCCGAACCATCGTACAATATTTTTCGCTTAAAATATTAAATTATGTGCACATTTAATAGCCTAAAAGTATACTACAATTAACAGCTAAAAAGTATACTTCAAAAAAAAATTGTTAAACAAAAGGTTAAATTAAAGAAGATTGCAGAATTCCACAATGCCTATGAGTGACTAGGCTATCATACAATACGAGGGTCAACAAAAGAGTAGCATGTCACTGCTCCTCTCCATTAACGAAGTTTCCGTTAAGGAGCTGGAAAAGACTGACCATAAATTGAGGTTTGGCGTACCTTACTAAAAATTTTTCGGTCAGAGGAGCCAGACGATTTGCAGGTTGCAAATAGGCTAATGGTGCTTCAGGATGAAGCGACTAGCACATCGAGAATGCTGAAAGTCGTGCAGATTAAGCTAAAGCATTCCAAGAATGCCTCGGATAATCTTGCCGTCTTCCTCGTCTTCAAGAACCCTGGGTTAGAGGCACTGACATTCTGGGGCTCAAGAACAGAAGTTACAAACTACTGTATACTAAGGTATGTGGCACGCTTCCTTGTGCCTGTATCTTGACGCGGTGGTAGGGTTTGTGTGCGTCGTTGAAGGGCTGGGCTGTACAATCGGACTGCCTACGCAGTCTGTCATGGTGGCCGTTAAACACGGAGAGGACAGACAGAGGGCAAAGGTACTAGAGACAAAAACTGTACATCTGCGCCAAGGACGGCAACCGGACCAGTGAAAAGGAAAGAAAGTCGGGGAACTGTGATTGCTGAGGGTGCTTTGACATCCAAGGCCGCAAATACGCAGCCCTCGGCGAGTACTGAAAAGGCGAGGCAGCTTCCTGCCTTTGGTGCTGCTAGAAAGAAGATAGGTCTAAGTGGGGCGGGTAGCAAATGGTATCTGCGCTATCTCAATGAGGGCTTAACGCCTGAGGAAGCCAAACAAAAGGTACTTAATCGCGCCAAGAGTACCTCAGACTTAAGGAAATGGGGCGCTACGGAAATTAGTCCTACTCATGGCAACTCCGCAAAGAACACCAGGGCTACAGATACTGCGTTGGAAGTTGCGAAAAGGAGAAATTTGCTAAAACCAAGTGGCGGCCTGCAGCAAGGCGGGTATCAGCCCACATCACCAATGGCGTCAGACTGGTTATAATACCGAAGTCCTACCCGGAGATCATCCTCTCGCGCAACTTGAAAACCTGCTGATGGATGAGATGTTCACTTTCGACCAGGCCTCATCCTGGTTGACTGCTCCACCGTAGCGGTTGCTGAATAGGTAAAGGCGACGATACCTAAGCTATCTGGGTGTTAGGGGACAGAGCTGACGACATGCACTGGAGATGCTGTCCCTTGTGTACATCTGATGAGAGTATACCTTCCTCGAGCAGCGAGTATCGAAGACAAGAAACTTCTCGACCTGATGGTACCTCAAAACATAGCACTGAGCACCAATCTCAGGAGAATTTTTAGTAGCAAGGACGAGAAGAATGGGAATCTGCTAACGATCGGTATTAATGACAGATCGCTTAAAGCGATCAAAGCCAAGGGGTGCAGAGTCGCCTACAGATTTGGCAAGATACCGGTCTATTTACACAAAAGACGCGCAAATGGAGATCCTTTAGAAACAGGCGCCACAACTGAGCAAAACTCCGCTGACACCGAGGAGATCCGAAATGGGGTAGCTAAAGAAGTGGTTAGGAGCGAGATACGTGCACCCGAAATCAGCGTTCTTGCTGTCGAAAGCATAGACACCGACGCCATCAACTTAGCAGCCCTAAAACTGACCGGAGATGTAGAAGACTTTGACAAAATATTCCTGTCAGACATCGATGATGCCCTGGCGGAGAGCGATGCGAAGAAGAAACTGGCACGTCAGTAACGCGGAGATGGCCAGCATTAAAGTTGCTTAAATCAATCTCCACCATGCAAAGGCCGCCTCGGCAGTCATCCCGAGAGCAACACTCAGGTCCAACATGAGCATAGTGCTGGCCCAGGAACCCTGGATATTCAGGGGTCAAATCAGAGGTTTCACCGCATCTAATACGCAGGTAATATGGGACATCAGATGTGATAACCCAAGAGCCTGCATAGTACTAACAAAAAACATGAAATACTTGTGTCTTCCGAGGTATGGGGGAGCACAGAAACTAACAAGCGCGCTTGAATTTATCATTAGTAATAAATTAGAAATTCTTAATATGGGTAATACACCCACCTTCGTAACAAGCGTGCGCAAAGAAGTCTTGGACCTAATCTTAGGAAACAACTGGGGCTCTACCAAGGACGTACCTTGGTGGAACAACGATCTAATAAAACTTAGAACGGAAGTTCGAAGGTTATCAAACAGATCGAAAACTACCGGGGATTGGACTGAATACAGAAGGACTCTAACACTCTATAACAAAGAGATTAGCGAAGCAAAACGCATGAGTTTTAGGAACTTCTGCGGAAGCATTGAACATTGAGGTATCTAAACTCTATAAAGTGCTAGCCAAATTCAGTGGTATATCATCTACCAACCTTAAAAAAGGAGATGGTTCGGGAAAACGAAGAAGAGAGGGTAAAATTTCTTCTTGACACACTCTTCCCAGGATCTTCCACACTTGTGGTAGCAGGGACAGAACATACTGATAACCTGGGTAGAGTGTGCAGGAATAAATGGATCAAAGCAAGCGAAACCTGCACGGAACCTATATTATATAAGATGGGCAATTAACACTTTTAAACTCTATATCAACTGACAAATCAACTGTAGGATTGCTTAGAAAAGAAGGAAACGGCGCAATGCGCCTTCCTAGACATAGAAGGTGCTTTTGACAATACTTCACATGACGTTATCAGAGAACTCTTACAAGAAGAGGGGTTGATAATACTCTAGCTTCTTGGATGAATAATATGCTTCACACCAGGAAAGTAGAAATACTAACTAGTGCAAGAAGTATAATTGCTAACACCGCAAGGTGTTACCCACAGGGAGGTGTGCTTTCACCACTTATGTGGAGTATAGTAGTAGATGAGCTATTGGTAGAATTAGGAAACAATGGTCATTTCAGGGCTATGTGGACGACATAGTCATCAAATGTAGAGGTAAATTTGAGGACACTCTATGTGATAGAACTCAAATAGGACTCAAACTAACGAAAAGATGGTGCGCCACGGTTGGGCTGAATATTAATCCAGCAAAAACGACGGTAGTACCAATTACACGGAAATATAAACTTAAGCATTTTAAAGCTATCCATCTAGGCGGTATAGAGTTAGAACTCCAAAAAGAATCAAAACTCTTGGGTATCCTTTTAGACCAAAAATTATTGTGGAAAACTCACATAGAGGAGGTAAAGCAGAAAGCCATAAAAACTTTCATGACGTTTAGAGGGTAAAAGTTAGTTTTTCATAACGGAACCTATGCGAACATGTCCAACGGCATCAATAGAGGTACTCTTGGAACTCACTCCTCTTCATATCCACATCCAGTCACAAGAGAGGAGGGCAATTCTGAGGGTAGCTGGGAACAACACCAGCACAGGAAGTTATCTCAACCAAAGGAAAACACAACTTCTAACTGAGCATCTTCCTCAATTCATCGAGGAAATTGGGCTAGAAACACTCTAAGTCTGTGAAGGGGGTACAATAGATCTCATTGGTCGCAGTGCAAAAACCCCTAACAATAATAATAATAATAAAATGTATGTGGCAAGCCCAGAACATGTATTTTAGTAAAAAACAATAACAATGCTCTCCTTTGTTCTCAATTCAGCACAGGTGATTTAACAACGGTGAAAATCGAAGCGTCGTGGGAGAAAGACATGCTGGTAGCATCCGCATACAGTGCGCACAACAGGGAGGCACCACCGGATAAGGTGGAGCAGTTGACCTGTCCAGCGCAACAACCACGAACACTGCCTTATTCCTAGGATGCGACGCCAATGCACGTCACACTGATGGTTCAAAGGAAGAATGTGGTGGTTGCAGGGGTTTACTCAATACAATTAAACTTAGACCATTCCTTTCGCCTACCTAACGAGGCCACGGTCTTTCAGCCAGAGGTTCTGGCCATTAGAGAGGCATGTCGGCTGGCAGAACATAACGTACCGGAAGGTCGCAAGACAGCTATTTTCGTTGATAGTCAGGCGGCACTCAAAGCTCTGCAATCCATCCAAGCTAAGTCGTATAGCAGATATCACCCTCTCATGGGTTCCCGGCCATAGGAACATTGAGGGAAATGAGAAGGCTGACGAACTAGCTCGCTTTGGCGCATCTCTTCATTCATCGCTGGCGGAACAAATTCCAATTCCACTAGCAGATGTCAAGAGAAGCAACTTCCTGCTTTTCCTTCAGCACGCTAAAAATAGGTGTAAAGATCTCGAATCTTGCAGAGTATCACGTGCTACCTAGCCTAGGTATAACGAAAATAGACTAATCTAAAGATACCGCAATGCTCACAGCGGTTTTCTGGGTATCCCCTACAGGAGCCTTTGTAGGTGTTGTGGTGACGTGGAGGAAAAATAGCACTCACCCACTTTCCAAATGGTCGAGCCTCAAGCTAATGCTGCGGCCGAGCTGGTACCTCTGAACAAGTCGGGCAATACGGAATCTGACGACTCAGTTAGTGTTATATCCACCTCTGAGCTCGTCAATGATTTCTTTGGCCAAACGGACTTAAGTGCGTCGGAGTCTCCTCTGTCCGAACAGGAAGACCCCGATAACATAATAATGCCAGAGGATAGCGTAGACCTGTCATTTCTAAGCACAAGGAATCTTTTGAGGATTGCCAGAGAAAGAATCGACAACTCATCATGGGCTGTAATGCCAACGCTCACCATACCATGTGGGGAAGTACAGATACCAATTTAAGGGGTGAGTGCCTTGCTGAACTTATTCACCCATCTAGACTAGAATTGTTAAATGTAGGAAATAAATAAATTTAGGAATAGTATTAGGGAAGAAGTGTTAGACATCACCCTCTGCTCTACCTTTATTAAGAACTTCATCAGAGATTGGCATGTTTCTGATGAATTACTCATGCCTGACCATCTACAAATTAGATTCGTAATCGACTTGGAACTTAAAAAAAGAGCTACATATAGGCAACCAAAATCCACAAATTGGGAAATATTTCAGAGTACCCTTGAGGAGAAAATGAACATGTGTAGCGATGTAGTCAGTAACCCTAACTAACTGGAATCAGTTTGCATGAACACCTCTACTTTGATTTTGTCCCGAGAAAACAAAATCGGGTAACAGAATTACCCCCTGGTGGAACAATAGGCTAGCTTTAATAGAGCAAAGAAAGATGGTGACTGGGAAAACTATAAAGTATCACTCACCAGGTACAGTAGAGAAATTAGAAGAGCAAAGAGAGTATCTTAGAGAAACTTCTGCGGTGATTTAATGACCTAAGCAGTAGTGCAAGATTCACAAGATACTCTCAACAACGCACACAAATAATAATCTACTACTCAGAAGACCAGATGGCACATACACTCAAAATAGTCGAGAAACCCTTGAGCTCTTGGCTAATGTCCACTTTCCGGACTCTACTGAAATCATAGATGTTGACCCAAAAGAGTCAGAAGGGTTTACCCCGGGGACTCACGACTGGGCACAAGCTATAGATATATTTATTAGTGGAAATATTGCATGGGCAATGTTGGATTGAAAACTTTCTAAAATACAGAATTATAAATTATTCGGCAATAGGCCAAACTAACTAAAGAGTTTGTGCTGCGAAAGGATGTCCGCAGGGAGGGGTACTCTCCCCTCTTCTGTGGTCCATTGCAGTTGACGAACTCCTTCAACTACTTAGTAAACATGGTTTTTATACACAGGGTTATGCTGATGATATTGTTGTTCTCATCTGCTGAAAATTTGAGGACACCATATCAGAGATACTCCAAGAAGCGATAAATGTAATCATGAAATGGTTTGCAGAAGTAGATCTTAGCGAATATGAGAAATAGGTCTCGGTTTAAAGAACCGTCCATTCTTGGGGAAAGAGTAGCATTTTCTAAAGAAGTGAAGTATTTAGGTGTCACACTTAATGAGAAACTGCTCTGGAATAGCCAACTATAATCCACCATACATAAGGCTAGGACTACCATATGGACCAGCCGCAGACTCCTTGGTTAGAACTAGGGTCTCAGCCCGCGTATGTCATTGTGGCTATACACGGCTATCACCAGATCGATCATATCCTACGCTGCACCCAAACTAGATAGAAGTATCAACAAGGTTGAAAATCGGTAGAGTACAAAGACCCTTGAAACACTATTGAATATACCACCAATCCACCTGTTTATAAAAAAGGAAGCAATGCTACTCATGGCTAAGCTCATTCTATTATATGATGAAGCAAACTCTGCAAATCTTAACCAATTCCGTTTAAGGGATGAGCTCACCATAAGCGACCTTTGTCCCACGAAATTTGACTTTCATAGAAACTTACATTTCCGGACAGGACAGATTGGGTACGAGCAAGGCTCAAACCCTCTCGTGACTCCCACTTGTGTTACACGTATGGTTCCAAGACTGACACTGGCATAGGAGCTGGACCTTAGAAAGCGCATAGTCTGTAGCATGGACCAAGAGAACTCAGTATTCCAGGCAGAAATACATGCCATAGAACTATGTATCAGAGAGGAATTAATGTGTGCTACTGCTAACAAGCACATACTTATTCACTCGGACAGTAAGGCTGCTCTATACGCACTCAACGCCTTTGGATTCAAATCGAAGATAACTTGGGAATGTTTAATACTACTTAAGTCATTAGCCTTACATCTCATTTGGATACCTGGGCATAGCGGGTACCCTGAGAACGAAGAGGCAGAAAAGCCGCCACTGCATTGATCATATCCTTATAGTCTCAGGATTCTCAAAGGGACATTGTAGAGTTATAAATATAATATACGGATAAGGCATCATTTCATCATAATGACCAAATCCCAAATTGTTAGAAATTACAATTATGGGAAATGAATTGCGAAATGGAAGTCGAAGAGATCCATAAAAAATGAATGAATGAATTCTCTGCTACTTGAATATTTATGGGTGCGAAACGTGAAATGCGGCAGCAACTGATATAAACTCACTACAAGTCTTCGTAAACCAATGTCTACGAAAAATTTTAAAAATATACTGGCCAAATATTATCTTAAACGTCGCCTTATGGGTCAGAACCCATCAAGGACCAGTACATCTAGAGATCCGAAAAAGAACATGGAGCTGGATCGGCAACGTTCTGCGCAGGGAAAACGATGACCTAACAAGGACCGCAATTGACTAGAACCCCCAAGGAAGCCGTAGACGAGGAAGACCAGCGAACAACATATGAAAAAAAGCTCTTATCATCAAAGCTTTTGAAATCGACTATCATTCAGCCAAGATAAGTCGGTCGAGCATCTCTTTTGATAATTGGACAAAAATGTTAAATCTTTGTGTGCACTGTTATCGTTCTGTAAAATGGATAATTTTATGTTTTGTTATTTGCTCGAGGAAATTTTGGAAAATGAAGAATATTACGGACAAAGAAATGTGTTAAAATCATTGCGTGATCATAGTGATCCATTTTCAATGCAGGACAATATTTTTGTGAAAAATTATCGATTTTCAAAAATATTGTGCTATCAATTGCATACATTCGCAAATACGTATAAGATAAAATAAGGCTTGTCAACTTGGGGGGAAAAATCAAATTCAGAAAAAAAAATTTAAATAGTCAGAATTACTCGGAGAACCCGTAAAAAATTCTTGTTTTTATTATAATTTTCACTTTAGTGAATAGTATTATAAGTTTGTCATGAAGTTTGTAACACACAGAAGGAGATATCGCAGACCATATAAAGTATATATATTTGTGATCAGCTCGATGAGACAAGTTGATTTAGCCATGTCCATCTGTCCGTCGGTCTGTCTGTTTGTCTGTTGGCATTCCTAGTCCTTCAATTTTTGAGCTAGAGATCTAAAATTTTGTACATAGATTTCTTTTTACCAAATGCCGATTAAGTTCGTGAATCAGCCGAATCGGACCACTAGAGGGGGTACGTCCCATACAAACCGTGATCCAAATGAATGTTCTGATTAGAAAAAGTTTTTTGTTTTTTGACGTATCAAACTGACACTTGGATACTATAAGTTTCTGGTTTATATCCAAGAACCGTATAAATTTCATGATCCTAAGGTTACCAGGAGGGGTACCTCCCATACAAACCGGGATCCAAATGAATGTTCTTATTAGACAAAGTTTTTTGTTTTTTGTCTTATTACACTGAAATTTGGACATTATAAGTTTATGTTCCATATATAATAACCATAGAAATTTCATGATCCTAGGGTTGCCAGGAAGGGTACCTCCCATACAAACCACCTTTTAAATTAAAGTTTTTATTAGAAAAAGTTTTTTGTTTTTTGTCTTATTGAACTAAAATTTGGACACTATAAGTCTCTGATACATATCCACAAACGATGAAAATTTCAAGACCCTTGGACTACTAGGAGGAGTACCCCCCATACAAACCGTGATCCAAATGAAAGTTCTTATTAGAAAAACTTTTTGGTTTTTTGTACTATCGACTTAAAATTTGGACACTATAAGTGTCTGAACCCATAGCAACCAACCTTATAAATTTCAAGACCCTAAATTAAATAATTTTGTTAAAACAAGCATTTTACTTATTTTATGTACATATTTCAGTTAAAAGGCATCTGCTAAACTCTTTATATACTTAAAAGTAAATTATGTATCATCAGCTTTAGTGAAAAATGTATGTAAATATAAACCAAAGGGAATAAAGCACAAAACGAAATAAAATAAAAATAAATTTTAAATTTTTGATAAATCAAATTTCAAAGAAAAAAAAAAAAAAATAATAATAATAAAAATAAAAAAATTAGTAGGCTTATGGAATATTTTCATTATCACATTGACAAACATATTTTATTTAGTCTCATTTTTACTACATTTTAATAAAGCTAAGCTATTAATTTATTCTCGATACTCCGGCAAAAATTTTTTCTTTAAAACAATCAGAGAATCGGAAAAAAAAATTATATTTACCAATCAAAAAATGATCTTAAAAGCTATCGTTAATATTTTGAAGTTTGTGGGTTTGAAGAGAGATCCACCTCCGCAAACATTAATAAATAAGATAGGAATTGGATTATTGAATATTTTAAAAATACTGGCGGAAGTTTTGGAGCCCGAACAAATTGTTATATTTTGCTCAACTGTAGTCATATTACTATATACATTTATAAAATTGAATCATCTGGGATGGAAGAAAACCATTGGATTGTTTGTTCTGATTTCTTTTCTAATTATATTTTTGAAAAGATTCCCAGCTATACAAACATTAATGGATCTACTTTAATGGGATATGATTAAATGAGAAGAAGACTCATGGGTATGTATACGTGTACAATATACGGATATCTGTAATATTTTCTGATCTGATTGATTGAATTGTTTTCAGTTGCAGGGGGATCACTATAATACACGGGGATCATAAATGGGGAGCATTTGTATGCTTGGGACCAAGACTCATGTAATTAGAGGTATGTATTACTAACAGAAAGACCTTAACCAAATTTATCATTCATTTATGCACTTGCATCTGATTCAAATGAATTCCAGATGAATCCATGAGTAGCTCTATGGCAAATTTCTTAGTGATTTTCTAATAATCCTGATAATGTTGCTGATATTTTTGATAGGCAACTATCATGTAGCTAGGCATTGAAGGGAACGAGGAAGCAGACGCACTCGCCAAAGCCGGCGCCAGCCAACCTTAGGCAAGTGCGTCATACATACGTCCCTCTCTGTCAACACTAAAAGCGGAAATTGACACAGCAATGATTAAGGAAGCAAAGAGTATGTGGGATAAAACACTCTCTTGCAGAACCGCAAAAATCATGCTTCGCTCCTTTAATTACAAGATTACCAACTACATCTTAGCTCTCCCAAGAAGGTTTTGCAAGTTATTAGTCGGGATACTTACGGGTCATTGTTTAACGCCTTTATACGCAGCCAAATTGGGTTCCGTTCAGAGTGTTGCATGTACAACATGCAACGAGGCAAATGCTAGGAAGACTTTAGAACACCTACTTTTCCAATGTCCAGCTCTCTATAAATCACGCTTTAGCTATCTTGGATCTGCTTCTTTCCTCTCATCTGAAAGTGTCGCGGATTGAAACTCACGAAAACTTGTATTAAGAACAAAATCTGAAGTTCTCCATGCCTCTTCTTGGCAACACTAAGGACCGCTATTGGTCTATGTGACATCTTTTTGATCGGCCAAGCTAATCTAACCTAACCTACCATGTAGCTTATCCTTCCTTGTTATTGCCTTATTTTGAGGCCTTCATCACTAAGTTTTCTTTTCCCAACTGAACAAACAGGAGATAACAGTTAACAAAATGACCATAGTAATAATATATTCATCAGCATCATACATTTTATTTCATCTTCAAATGATGAAGATTCTGTAACCTATTCCGGCACATGGGATGAACATCGTCTGTTGTTCATTGAGAAAAAAAATTCCAGCCGCTATGTCCATGTCAATGTCATCATATATGTATATTAGCTATACAAAATTGAGAGCATAACAATCACATAATTCGGCAAATCCAGAAATTATGCACGAAACACCATAACAAATTCACCATTCTTTGGGTTCCCAGCCACCAAGGAGTTCGCGGAAATGAATGCGCCAATGCGGCAGCCCGGCAAGTCAGCTCTGCCCCATCATACTTCTTCACTCCAATCTGCGCCAAATATTTAAAAAACCTAGTTACTTGTCATCTGTATACAAAGAAGTTGACGGGATGGAGACAATTCCTCCACCGGTACTCTTCCATCAACCCAACTTGTGACAAAATCGGTGTTTCTACCAACTCATCCTAGCTTCAGTTCGTCCACCATGCCCTCTTTGCGGGGCCAATCTCACCGCAAATCATCTACTGGGCTCTTGCCATCATTTGGAGAGCTTAAGGGTCTCCCTTTTTGGTTCCCTACCCCCATCCCATCTTTTAAATACGCCCTCATCATTAAATACTTCCAACAAATATATATAGTTTCTGGAAAAAATCCAACCTTACAATTTAATTACTGAACATTAAATCATTAATAAAATAAATCATTAAATCACGAGTCGTATTCCCTAGCAGCTAGTGTGACTACTCGTTAAAATTAGTATTAAGTTTAATTAGATTTAATTATGATAAATATATAAATGTAAATAAAAATTTCTTATTTATTGTCAGTTAAGGGATTTTATTCTTCATTATAAGCATCACTGACCACCTTTATTTTTGTATTTTTCTCTCTAATATATAGTATTATCAAAATGAACACCTATCTATGTCTATGGATGAGTTTTTGAATGGGTATATAGATTTATACAAGAGAGTTGATTGATTTTGAATGGGTTTGGATTTTGTCTTCTTCATTTGTTGGTTGATGGTTAGTGGTTTTGTTCCTTTCCAATTCTAAATATTATTTTCAAAACAAAATTAAAAATTTAAAAGGCTTTTCTGATTCGGTTTTTGGATTTCTCCATTCCATTTGTCAGTAAGACAGAAGACATAGAAATCATATCAAAACTTAGGCCCCCATTAAGTATACATATAATATTTTGATCAGTGCGACAAGACGAGTTTATTTAGCCATGTCCGTCTGTCTGTATGTATGCATACTAGTCCTCAGTTTTTGCATGAAGTTTTATTTTCACCATATGATGAAATACATTTGTGGGAATCACCCTAATTGGTTCACTAGGGGCATGGGGGTACCTCCCATAGAAATCCAGATTCATATTCATGTTCTTATTAGTAAAACTTTTTTGTTTTTTGTACTGTGAAATTGAAATTTTGATGCTATAAGTGTCGGATCCATTTCCACCAACCATGTAACTTTCAAGGCCCTTGGACTACTAGGAGGGGTACCTCCCATATAAGCCCAGATTCAAATTCATGTTCTTAATAGAAAAACTTTTTTGTTTTTAGTATTATCGACTTGAAGTTTGGATACTTTAAGTATCTGACCCATATCCAATAACCATGTAAATTTCAAGATCCTTGGACTAATAGGAGGGGTACCTCCCATACAAGCCCAGATTCAAATCCATGTTCTTAATAGAAAAACTTTTTTGTTTTTAGTATTATCGACTTGAAGTTTGGATACTTTAAGTATCTGACCCATATATACTAACCATGTAAATTTCAAGATCCTTAGACTACTAGGAGGGGTACCTCCCATACAAGTCCAGATTCAAATTCATGTTCTTTTTTTGCTCATTGTACTGTGAAATTGAAATTTTGATGCTATAAGTGTCTGATCCATTTCCATCAACTATGTAATTTTCAAGACCCTCGGACCACTACAAAACATGAACTTAGAACAATAATCATAAAATACAAAGAGTATTACAACTTCGGCATGGCCAAAGTTAATCATATTTTTACTTGTTTTAATTCAAACTTTCAATTTTAATCAACCAATTCATATTACTAAGATATTTTTTTTTCTATATTCAAATCGCGTATATTAATTATTTTAATGGGTTCTTTACACTTCTATAAAAACCTATAATCAAAAATAATCAAACTTTATTCCTAATTTCTATTAAACTAAGAATAAAATTTAAAATTACTTTATTTCCAGCAAAAATTATCAAAATATATTTCCGTTTAATCTTTTTTGTTGTGTTGTTATTATTTATATTTTGAAGCATTTGATTACATACAACATATGGAAACTGGGTTAGTATCGTTGATAAGCAAATTCAAATAAAATAATCAAAATTTAATAATCGTTTTTCCTTTCTCTTTTTTTTCAGAGAAACACTCACAATCAAGAATGGTGAAACATTCGTTTATATAATTTTCTACAATATCTGATAAATATTTATTTTTTAGAATTTAAGTTACTATAATTTAAATTGCATAAAAAATTCATATCATTCTTTATTTCCTATAAATGGCACATAAGCAAACTTAAAAAAAAAAAAAAAAATTATGAACAAAAAAAGTCTGATTTTTCTTTTATGTTACCATATATTAGATACCCGGATAGAAGTTCTCCTACAACTCCTTTCCAAAAAAATAAATGGATACTGATTGATTGACCTGATGAGATGCTTAACAAAGACGACTTGATTGATTTTAAAATATGTTTCTAAGCTTTATATGAAACTCACTTGCACAACTCACTCTTCCCAATTTCCTTTGGTGTTTTTTAAATTTTTCCTAAACCTTCCTCATGAATAATCACTCTGTTTGTTGGTGAAAACCATATGAAAATCCGTTCGGTAGTTTTTGAGTTTATAGCATTCAGACAAATATAAAATAAAATAGGAAAATTAAAGCAGTCAGGGCAAATAAATAACACATATTCTAACATTTACCCTTGGAACAATTGCATGCCAAATTGGGTTTCCCCATTGTCGGTTATCATATCTCCTATTGCCTTTAAAAAATTATTTAACAACATCATTCATTTGAAATAAAAACTTAACTGACATTAGAAACACAAAAACTCCCAAGTACTCATACAAGTAAAAGTAGCTTATATCCGAAAATCTATGTACAGGTAGAAATATATTGGTCAATTAAAGACAAAGTTGCCATTACATATTATGGGCTTTCAATATAATCTTCTATATTGAATTAAATCCTAATCGTTTTCAAAGAATGTTGCTTAGGTTTTCTCTTAGAGAAATTGTCCACATTAATTCCAGAGTTCCTCAAGGTAGTCATTTAGAACCACTTCTTTTCAACCTATTTTTTATTGATTTGTCTCTTTTCATCTTACATTCTCGTGTGCTCATGTAAGTTGTTAATGTAAAATGATGCTGATATCTCAATATCAGTGATTGCAGCCTTAACAACATCAGTGATTGGTCGTGTGTCAATGGATTCTGGACTCTGATGGTGAACAATTTAGCTTCAGTTTTTAAGTTCAAAAAATGTTAAGAGAGAGTTTAGTTTGATTTGTATATTTCAAGTCAACGCAGGTGCGCAGCACATCATCTGCCACACATTTAATAAATAAATAAAAAATAAATAAAAATATAATAAAATCAACCATAACTAACTATGTACTTAATAAATTTACACATGTAATATCTATCTACATATTACATACATACATACATACATATATCCTATGGTGGATTATATACATATAAGTAGATTTCCAATTATAAATAAATAAATATTTAAGTATAATTGAAGAGTTTTCTATGACATTTATAATTTTATTTTTTTTTTTAAATCGATATTTATCATAAATGAAATCAATATTACAATCAATTTTAAGTTCCAATTGAAATTTATCTTTCCATGTGCATTTTGTTTCTGTAAAAGAAAAAAAGGAAAAGAAAAGAAAAGAAAAACAAAGAAAGAAGTTAGTTTCATTTATCAAATCTTAATTTATAGATGTTCATCATAGTAATTAATACATACCAAAACCAACCTTATATTCCTTATTCCTTATTCCATGATTATAATCTCTAGAGAGAAAATATAAATAAATACTTATATATAAAATACAATATAAGATATTAAATTTATTTTTTTTCTCTCACCATTTCTATTGATTTCAATCCTCTTATATTTTCCATCCAACCATCCGACCGCCCAACCTTCCCTCTTTCAAATATCGTAGACTTTACCTTACATCAAGATCACATCATATCTTCCCAAAAAAGATGGTGAAGGATGGATATACATATGATGCTTGCTTTTATTTTATTTTTGTTTATTTATTTATGTTTTACTTTTTGGATAAACACACACATATATTTTATGGTTGATTATTATTGAAGAAGGTTACGACGAGACAAATTAAATAACAACAACAAACATTTAGAAGTTTGAATTAATTGATTATTGATAATTGGTTTATGTATGTACGATGCCTGGCCTCCATTCCTACTACTGCTCCTTCTCAGATCCAGTTGATCTGATCAGTGAATTAAATCCAGTTTCAAACTTCATACTATATTTATTATTTATGTGTTTATGTGTGTCATCATCATCAGCGTTCGCTCTTTCTCTAAAAATTAAGTCGAAAAATATATTAAAATTTTCATTGAATTAATCGAAATATAACTCGAACTAAATCGAATTGCAGTAGCGTTTAGTTATAAAATTCTATTATACAATTTTTCTTCCATAACTCGAACCAAACATATAAAAAAAAAACTAACTTTGGCTATGCCGAAGTTGAAATACTCTTCACGCCCCTGCTAGTAGTCCGAGATTCTTGGTTGGTGGATATAGATCAGGCACTTATATTGTCCAAATTTCAGTTCCATAGTACAAAAATAAGAACTTTCATTTGGATCACGGTTTGTATGGGGGGTACCCCCCTTAGTAGTAAGAGGGTCTTGAAATTTATACGGTTGGTGGATATTGGTCAGAAACTTTTAATGTTTATATTTCAAGTCGATAGTATGGAAAACAAAAAAGTTTTTCTAATAAGAACTGTCATTTGGATTTGTTTGTATGGAGGGTACCCTCTCTAGTGATTCGAGGGTCTTGAAATTTACATGGTTGGTGGATATAGACCAGGCACTTATATTGTCAAAATTTCAATTCCATAGTACAAAAAACAAAAAAATGTTTTTAATAAGAACTTTCATTTGGATCCCGGTTTGTATGGGGGGTACCCCTCCTACTAGTCCGAGGGTCTTGAAATTTATATGGTTGGTGGATATAGATCAGGCACTTATATTGTCAAAATTTCAATTCCATAGTACAAAAAACAAAAAAGTTTTTCTAATAAGAACTTTCATTTGGATCCCGGTTTGTATGAGGAGTACTTCCCCTAGTGGTCCGATTCGGCTGATTCCGACAAATGTACTGCGTATGGTAAAAAGAAAGCTCCGTGCATATACTTTATGGGGTCTCCGATGTCTCCTTCTGTGACAAACTTATAATACTATTCACTGCGTGAAGATCAATTTATAAAAATTGACACGCTTACAATAATCTTGAATCGAATTTTTCGGGGAAATCCCTTTTTATGTACTTGTCATTATGCTGATGCAGTAAGCTTCTTCGTCTTCACCTGT
This sequence comes from Amiota mariae, assembly GCA_035041805.1. NCBI lineage: Eukaryota > Metazoa > Arthropoda > Insecta > Diptera > Drosophilidae > Amiota > Amiota mariae. The sequence goes on along the minus strand of JAWNKV010000708.1, from coordinate 225,087 downwards.
GTAAGTAAACTCATAGAACTGATTTATTTTTAAGGTTTATTATTCGGGGAAATCCCTATTTTTTTTACATTTTACCAAATTCCTTAGTTTTATTGAATAATTCTATATGTAATTTCGAAGTCCCCATAAGTGATAGTGATTCGAGTTATGGAAGTTTTCGGCTGTATTATTAAAGGAGAATAATTTACAATTAAGTACAACAACTACTAACCTTTTTCAATCCCTTATTATTTTTTCTTTTTTTTTTCCAAGAAATTGTAACACAACAATCCTTTTTGAGATGCTGATAGAAATTTCCTTTGCTTTTGCCCCTTTTTCTAAGTGTGTTTGTGTGTGTGTGTGTGTGTGTGTGTGTGTGTGTGTGTGTGTGTGTGTGTGTGTGTGTGTGTGTGTGTGTGTGTGTGTGTGTGTGTGTGTGTGTGTGTGTGTGTGTGTATGTGTGTGTGGGTGGGCGGGTGTTATATGTGTGAGGGTGTAATAAGTAAAATTTATGGCATATGCAAGCAGCAAAATGCTAATCTTTTTTATATTAAAAACTCTTCTTATAGAACTAAGCTGATGTGATGTGTGATTTCAATAATCATTCATATTCTTCATTATTTTCTCTTCATTGAATTTCTTGTTTTTCTTTTCTATAATAAAATAAATTACAATATTTATTAAATAATTGAAAAATTATAGAAAGAGAGAGAGAGAGAGAGAGATATATGGAGGGAAATAGAAAGTGATAGATAGAGAGAGAGAGGGAAATAAAAAGAGATAGATAGATAAATAGAGGGAAATAGATAGATAGATTGATATAGAGCGAAATAGAAAGATAGACAAACCTTATTTTCGTTGTTTGAGGCGCAGATGATGATTCCAGATCTTCAAATAATTTTGTTTTTTTTTTTTTTTTTCATACGACTTCAATAAATATATGTATCTTCTGTTGTTGCTGCCTTGTAGTTTATTTATTACTTTTTTTGTGATTTAGTTTTTTTTTAATTTGCATTTTTTTTTTATTTTTATTTTTTTTTTTAGTTTAACTGTTTACTTGTTGCTGTTCTTGTTGTTGTTGTTCTTGTTCTTGTTGTTGTTGCTGTTGATGATGATGGTGATGATTTTATATTTTTGTTTTGTTTTTTTTTTTTGTTTTTTCTTGTTTTTTGTTTTTATTTTAATTATTTTTCTTGTAATTAATGTTTTGGCATAAGAGTAACCTTGGTATAATCATTTGGCCAATCATGCTAAGCAAATAATAACCAAGCAATGCACATGAATGCCAGATATAAGAATAGTTTTGATAGAGCTTGTTCATCTTGAAATTGTGTAGTGCCGCGTGCGGCAGCTGAGAAATAAATAATAGACAAAAAACACAAAATAAATAAATAAATAAATAAATAAAAATATGAAGAGTAAGTAATAATTTGTTACCTGGTGGACGTGGTTCAAAATTTAATGATGATGTAAAGAAACCAAACGGAAAAGCACCAATTCCGAATGACATATGAAAACCGTCTCCAAAACCGAAACCAGCAAAACCTGGTTGTGGTTCTGGCTCGGTTCGCTGTCCTGCTGGTCTTGGTGGTACTTTATTACTGGAAACGAATAAAAATAGATAAGAAACAAAAATACTTAATCAAATTGAAATCAAGTTTAAAATAAAGACAACAATCATTCATTAGATGGAATAAAAACAACAACAACAACAATTATTAGAAGAAAAGTAATAGGCATATTAACTGGTCTCTGCTTGAATGCGTGGAATGCTATTGGTAGTACATACTTTATTACTGGAAAAGAATAGACAAGAAACAAAAATACTTAATCAATTATAAGTCAAGTTTAGAATAAAGACAAATTATTAGAAGAAAAGTAATAGACATATTTTAACTGATCTGTTATCTGCTTGACAGCATTCCACGCATTCAAGCGGGAAATGTACATATGAAGAAGGATTATAGGGGATTGGACAGAGAGAGAGAGAGAGAGAGAGAGAGAGACTTTGAAAAGTGATGTCCTGCATTTGTTAGTGAGCTAGTAGCTGCTCCAAGGTTTGTAAGTCAGTCTAGAAATGAACGAGTCAAGAGAAGAACTCCCATTTGGTATCACTAAAGAACCTCGGACCTATTAATATTACTTATTATCTGGAATCTATTGCTGCTATCCAGTTAAACTAGGAGTGAATCAGAACAGTGAGCTCGCTCAATCGCTCGTATTGTAAACGAGTTTTATTCTTGTTAAAATGAATCAAGCAAAGGACTCCAATTTAATATGACTGAGGCCTTATATTTGTCAATCGTCAATCAGTGTCCCATTCTGTTTTATATTGTACTAGCGTATTACCGGACCCTGCGTTCCAAGGGTTGTATTTTTTTTTCTTTTCATTTACATTTTTAGTATCAATAAAGAACACAATTTGAGTATCAGAAAATTAAAGTTAATTTTTTTTTTTTTTTAGTATACTTTTAGATTTTTGTGTTGTTTGATTACCCAAGATTTCAGGAACGGGGACACATATCGGAACCAAAACTATCCTATATTCAAGCCAATAACCAACCATACGCATTCACAAACTTTCAATACAATCATATGAACAGTATGGCAGCGAATGACATACAAACAATTTAAATACTATTAATTTTTCTATATAAAAAGAATATATTGTATCATCTTTAATCACAATAATTGTATTTTTAAGAATATTAAAAATCGAGGCCACAGTGACGCAGTGGCACAGATTCAAATCTTCAAATCAAATTTTATTCAAATTTGTGATCTAAAAATTTATACAAAACACAAAATTTCAATATGTAAATATATAGTAGTTACAATATTAATATGAAGTAATTAGAAGTTTGAAAACCAACACCATTTGTTATAGAGATGGACGACTATGGGACTGACTCTGACTACCTCTTCTTTCTTCAGTAAAATTTGGAATTTCTTTCTTCGCTTGCCTCTTTTTTTTTTATAATAACAACAAGCAGAAGAGAAGGAAGCGTCTCTTTCTTAAGCTCTTTGGGGTTTCTTTCCTTCTTGTATGAGATAATAATAATACTTATAATGTAATTTTGATATCATATATTGTGATATACATATGTTTGTACATACCGTGGGTCCTCCTGATTGACACTGTTCCGGCCGTAAAGTGGAATTACTTTATCTTTGTCAACGGCAGCTTTGCAAACGGGGCACAATTTACGATTGGGCCTAGTCTCTAACCACTGATGCAAGCATGGCCAGCAAAACAGGTGACCGCACATACTAACTACAGCATCTTTGGCTGTATCCAAGCAAATGTTACATTCATATAAGGAATCATCTGGACGATTTCCTTCATCATCTCCGTCACCATTGAGACCACCAGCGCCATGGCCCTGATGAGTATTACTGCCAAAACCAGGAAACACTACATTGTTGACGATACCGGAGTTGGTGTTGTTAGTGTTAGAGCTCGCGTTGTTGGTGTTATAAGTAGTAATAGTAGTAGAATTAGCTGCAATTCCATTTAAATTTGCTATAGTTCGATCGGCTAATGCGCTTCCAGTAAAAGAATAAGCTGTACAAGTCATTGATCCCACTGTATTTGTGATGTCTCCAGATACTCCAACTGCTCCATTTGATGATGATGATGATGCTGCTGCGGCGGCTGCTGCTCCGGCGTCTACAACCGATGCAACTGCTGATGATGATGTTGAAGCTTTTAAATCCGGTTGTTGGCCAAGTCTTGTTGGACCCTCAATTCTGGCGGCGGCATTTCCGATTGCTGATGTTATATCTTTGTCAATTAACAAAGGTCCATTTGTTGAAGCATCATCCATTGAGGAATCCAAACAAACCCAATCTGTATCAGTTTCAGTAGTTGGAGTTACAGATACAGTTGCATTGTTTCCAGTAACAGTGCCATTTCTACATCTAACCCCTGTATCCATTTTGTAGTAATTTATATTTTCAATATTTTTCCAACTGTAAAATATAAAATATACATAGATAAATTTAGTTAAGGGAATTTGAGAAATACTGATATTACAAATGATTATGATTAAAATATCATGTTCTACTATGATGTTTGATTGATTTTCTCGGAAAGATTGACAAAAAAAAAAAAAAAAAAAAATTAAAAAAAAAAAAAAAATGAGGGTCAGAGATGTAGATGATATCTTGGTTATCTAGTAAGGTTTTTAAAGAATTAAAGATTATTCAAGATAAAAAAAAATTAATAAGTAGTAGCTCTCTTTCTTATGAATACAATCTATAATAATGTATCAAAGGATTACTATTACTCTATTACATATAAAAAAAAAGACTGACTCTGAAACTGGAATTGAACCTTTGATCAACAACGATTTGCTCTTGCATAAAGAGTTTTTTGAAGATACAAAATTTTTTCAAATATCAAACACAGAATGTTTATAAAAAAAAAAAAATAATGTAATATCTTTTGAATCTGTAGGTGGAATTTGATTAAATAAACGCTAAATATTACTCTTAATAAAGCTTTTTATTCCTCAGTAAATCAATTTTGAATCCAATGAGTGGCTTTTATGTGATGGGCACACAAACAAACAAAGTCTATGATAAATATAACAAATCTACCATTAAACGATTTTAAACATACATATTTTGAATGGATTTTTAATCCAAAGATTATAAAACAAAATAATATAAGAAAAAATGTTTATAGATAACAAATCAATCAATCAATTAAAAAAGGGAATTAATTATTTTGTTTACTGGTTTAGTCAATTTCAATTGAATTGAATCTGAATCTGAATAATATGTATATATATAATACACAAGTACAGAATATTATATATAAAAATGAAAAATTTCAGATTCGTTTGCTTGCGCTGCTAGGGTTCACTCGTGAGGCGGAACAAACACTATACAAACCGGGATCCAAATGAAAGTTCTTATTAGAAAAGCTGTTTTGTTTTTCATACTATCGACTTGAAATATGAATACTATAAGTTTCTGACCGATATCTACAAACCATATAAATTTCAAGACCTTCAGAAGTCTAGGAGGGGTACCCCCATACAAACCGGTAACCAAAACTATTTTGTTTTTTGTACTATGGAACTGAAATTGGGACACTATAAGTGTCTGACCCGTATCCACCAACCTTCTAAAAGACTCTCGGACTATTAATGCAAATCAAATTAATCGGAAGACTGGGACTGAGACTAGACTGACGACCATTGTTCCATCAAAAGTTGTGTATTGTAGATTTTAACAAATCTAACCAATAAAAAAAAAAAAAAATTTTTTTTGAACTATAAATCTGCTTCTCTCACAGGTGTTTGCGTGTGCGTGATATTTACTAAATAATTTATTTATAAGATAAGATTTTTGTTAGATTTGTCTGAGAGAGAGAGAGAGAGAGAGAGAGTCACAAAATAAAACAGCAATCAATGCATACATATTATAACAACAAAAATAAAAATAATAACAACAAGTGGTGATGGTAATAAGATCGCGTGACCAAATTCATAAGACAAATTACGATTTAACTTGTAAAAGATAGAAATAAAAGCACCATTTATGTCTTAATCTTGTTAATTTAGTTTTCGACTAAATTTATTCACACATCACTTTACTTTTCTTTACTTCTCTTCTCTTCGTTTCTCCTTTCATTTCTTGTGTTTTTGCTTCTGCTTAGTTTAAACTATTGCTATATTTTAATCATAAAAAAACAAAGAAAAAATTCTTTATAAATGGAAAATAACTTCACCATAAATTTCATATAAAATTGATGGATTTTAGATTACAAATAACCGACGACGAAGACGACGACGACTTGAATTGTGAGTTGTGAGCAAGTGAGTGAGTGAATATGTTGTTCTCGTATATTCCAATCCAAGCTAATACTGATGCCGACGCCGAACGAATAAACCAACGAATGAACAACGACGAACCAGCGAACGAATTGACTTGAATTGATGTGATGTGATATGTTGTGATGTGTGTTGTGTGTTGTGACTTTGTGTGATGTATTTATTCCAAGACCTCACAAGAGTACAAACAATAATAAACTGGTTAGACAAACAAACAATAATATTAGTAAAAAAGCAAAACAAGAAATAAATAAATACGCAAGCAAACGTTGATTTATAAATGAAAGAGAAATTGAGAATACTATAGAGAAAAATAGAAAATTAACAATAATCGGTGGTGTTGATGGTCCCATATGCCCACAAACCAACCAACCACCCATCCACCCACTAATTCTAAAGAATACATTTGCAGTCTGACCCACGCTCATTCAGTGTGTTCGTCGTCACTAATTAAGTGAAGCTCTGACCTGCTTTTTATTTCCACCAAAGTTCGTTAGTTGAGCCATAGAAATGCAACTGAAGCAGCACACATAAAGTGAGTCTATGTGATGACCAACGAAAGATAGACAAAACCCGAACAAAACAGAACAGAACAGAACCGAACAGAAGAGTACCGAACAGTACCGAACAAAACGAAAGACACATGAAAGTGGGAAGGGCATCAGCTGTAGGGGGAGCAAAGTCTCAATAAGTGTACTCTGCACTTTAATGCTGAGATTTGCAGCAGCAGCAGAAGCAAACACCTGCTGGCCCCCCTAAAGGAATAAGAAAAGAAAGCCTGTGACATATTTGATTCAGAAATTTTGTATATGTTTGTCGTTACAAATTTTTTTGTATTCATTTGTTAAAATAATTCAAATTTAATATGATGATTATTGAACAAATTCATACACACTTTTTATATTTTGGAACTTTGGCTCACCTTTGATTGTTGTTGTTTTTGTTGTTTTTCTGTTTAGTATTTTATTTTTTATAAATTTATTTTATTTTATTAATTTTTCCACATTCAATTGCATTTTATTTATATTTGTTTGTTATAAATAAATGTTGCTTACAGAAAATTTAGTATTCACAATTTTCGTTAAAAAAAAAAAATTTAATATAATTTGTATACCAGAAAAATAAGGTGTGTGTGCGCCTACGAAGACCCTTCTATTTCAATTGACGCACTTTGTATGAAGCAAATATAAATCTCCTTGAAAAAAATGAAACAGAAATAATAATAACAACAACAGCAACAGAAGCGACATCGGCAACGACGAAAACAATAACAAAACATTAAGACTTCGTTCGTGTCAAGTGTTGCGCATGTTTATCAACATGCATAGAGCAAGCAAGTGCTGGAAAAGCACGAAGAGTACAAGCGCAACTACCCCACAATGCCAACGACATTGACCAACACTTGCATTTCTTGTGTACAGTGAAACTTTCTTATGGTAACAACGAACCACAAAAATTCATTTATTATAATATATACATAATAATGTAAAATTTATAACTTATATGGCGGAAGCCTGCAAGGACACAATATTTTTCCTTCTATCTTCTACCACACGCGCATACACACATACATACATACACACACGCACACACACACACACACACACACATACATACATACATATACACATACATCCTGTAATCTCATCAATCTGAATACACCTCTGGTAGTCTTATAACCACATAATATACAAAGTTTTGAAACATCAGAACATGAGAATCAAATAATTCCTATAGAAAAAATGCACTAACCCCCCCATTACTTACTCAATGGTAATACGCGGTCGGTCTCCTTGTCACCGATGGATTCAATCAAGAGTTATGTAGACACAATGCACCTTTTGTGCAAAGTAACCGAAAATGCACGTTTTCCGAAGATCAAAAAATCTTCTCTTTACTTATTACTAATGTTGTTTCAAAAGCCAAAATATATATTTCTATTCTTCTTAAAAAATTTTCATCTTATAAATTTAATAGAGTCGTCCTCAAAGGCCTACTATGCTTGTAATAAAATTCATTTCGCCATATGTGTTTGACAAAGAAGACTTGATTGATTTTAAAATATGTATGTAAGTCTCATTTCACCTGCACACCTAATCGATAATTTCAATTTTATCGATTTTTCAGCTGTTCCTTTTGAGTACTATTTCTGAATTTTCTACTTTCGAAAACCAACCCAGCAAAAGATTGTACTATGTCATCTGTAATATTGGTATGACTTTCTGGTTTTCTTCAATTTCTGTATCTTCACATAATATTCTAATATATTAAGGGCTCCAAATAAACACTAGTGGTCGGAATTTTTTATATTCAAAAACGATCGAATCTTTTTTTTTTTTTTTTTCAATTTTATTTTAATTTCATGCTGATAATTTGCTATATATATATATATATATATATATATGTGTGTGTGTGTATGCTTAAGAAATTGGGAATTGTTCGATGAACAGATTGTGCAAGTTCATGTTAGAGAGCCTCAACTGTAGCTATTTTGCTTTTGCGTATTATTTTTACAATGCTAAATTGCATTCAAAAAAATTGTTGAACATATTTGGACCTGGGGAAATGAAATGAAAATTCTATCAGAAATAAAAAAGCAGAATCAAATGCCAAAGGGAAATGAGGAATGGTAGAAAATACCCCAGCAATATGTATGACCAATAAAACCACCCACCTCATCCATTCAATTGAATCAATGCAAAGAAGGCTTCAAATATATTCAATTTAAGCCAAATCTTAGAATTAAATCCTATAAAAGAAAATTATTTTAAAATAAATGGTAAAACAGGCACCAGTGGGAAGGATTTGCTCTGTTTAGTATTATACATGAGGAATGACTGAAAATACCCCAGGAATATGACCTACAATACCCAACTAATTGGGTCAATGCAAAGAAGGTTTCTTTGTTGTTATAGGTGCACATCAAATTTTCGCATATTTTTGCATATTTTTTTTTTTTTTTTTTTTATTTCTTTTTTATGAAATGACTTTCTTCTTTTCCATTTTTTGTCCAATACCAATCAGATAATAATAATATTTTATATAACTTTTAATAAAGAACATTTCATTCCCCAATTAAATGGTAGCTTTCAACCTTCATTTGTCCATTTAAATATATATATATAAAATTTCCCACTTAGCAAATATTAAATTTTGCGAAATTTCCAGCCTCAAGGAATTATAAACATGAAACTTTACTGAAAACTTTCTTTATTAATTTATGCCAATAAAATTGTATTGGAAATAAAATGGGGTCGTTCAAGTCAATGAGTATATTCATAGTGGGCATACTGGGTGTGTGGGTGTTATCAGTAAGTCAGTCCTATGACAAACAACCAAACGAATCCCAAGTCCACATACTCAATAGGCATAGTGAGGGTGTTGCCAGTAAGTTAATAAGTCAATCATAATGATTGATGTGTACTTTTGTTTTATATGCCGGACAACCAATAGTGTGACTCTATTGGTCCACCTAAGCAACTCTTTATTATATATACTTCCTTCCTGACCTATGACCCATTGCCCATACAAAATTGCAAACAAGTGTTGCTTATATTTGTTTACTAGATAGAGAGAAACTTCGATATTCAATAGACAAAAAACCAAAAGAAAAAAGATGGAAACAAGCCGCAAGGGTTCATGCATATATACATACATAATTCTTGCAACTGGTGGAAACAAACCACCAACGAACTAACTACCGAATATTGCAACCTTCAGTTATACACACACACACGCACACACACACACACATATATATATATATATACATATATATATATATATGTATGTATTCTATATAAGAGAAATATGCATGTGTATATTACAAACATTTTTATGTTTTTCTTTTTGCGCACTTACGTTTTATGATGTTATGATTTCCAAAAAAAAACAAAAACAAATATCTTTCACACTAATTCATAATTTAGTTAGTTGGTTAATTTCATGATAAAAATAAACCTTGCACCAATCCACTGCCACAACAATGAAACTTGTAATTTTAATTCTTGTTTAATGGTAAATTCAAATTTGTCTGTTTACGATTATAAAATTTTGAATAAATTATTTCCTATATTCTTTTATATTTTTGTTTGTTCTAAAATTGATTTTTACACAACAAATTTTTACACATCTAACTTTGTCTGTCGTCTTTATGAAAAAAAAAATATACACACATAGATTAATTGTTTTCAGTGTTGTAAACTGCTAATGGAAAGCAGAGAATCATTTTCAACAACAGATGGCGCATTTTAGACTTGACCGAACGCAATTTTAACCAACACTAAAACACTAATTTAAATCTACACAATTACTTTAATGTAATATAATTTTTACTAAATACATTCATTTGTATTATATTTCTTGCTAAAGTCATTTGGTGGATTTTCTACAAATGAACTAGGGAATAAATGGTATTTTTGCATAAGTTTCTATTTGTTTATTAATTTTTGCTAGCTACAATTACACATTTTTTACAGGTTTTTCAGTACTGTAAAATAATTTCTTTAATGTCAGATTTCAACAGCAGATGGCACAATTAAAACATTAAAAATTCCACTTGAACCAACACTAATATCTCATTATTATTATTATTATTGTATTGTTGTTGTTATTGTTCAATACTTAGCTGTTCCTTTGGTCATCAACATATAAAGTTTAAGAATAAAGTGTTTTTTTATTTACTCAATTAACATCGAAATGGCTAAATTGTTATTATTTTGCATATTTATAACATTCATTGTCCTACAAACGGCAACAAATGCCATCCAGGCACGCAGTGACAAAGAATATCAACAATCTGTTGGCTCTGGAACGGCAGTCCAATCGGTTGTACCAGTGCAAGCTTTACCGCTGCCGGCTGTATCCATGTCAGGTTATATTGCGCCCACAATCAATGCGGATTTCAATCCACTTGGACCACATGTGAAGTGTTCATTTCTGCCACGTGACTTCATCGATTGCAAGGATCCCATTGATCATCATAACAACAAAACAGCCAAAGCAGAAAAAGGTTATGGTTGTTTACGTTTCGGTGGCTCGACCTATGAAGAAGTTGAACACACAAAGGTTCAGTGTACTGTCTTTGCTGACATCGATTGCTATGGAGCACGGACATTCTTTCGTGATGGTATCCCATGCGTTCGTTATGCAGAACATTACTTTGTGACCACATTAATCTATAGTCTTCTGCTTGGCTTTCTTGGCATGGATCGTTTTTGTCTTGGACAAACGGGGACAGCGGTGGGCAAACTCCTAACTCTGGGTGGTGTCGGTGTTTGGTGGATAATCGATGTCATACTGTTGATAACAAATAATTTGTTGCCAGAGGACGGGAGCAACTGGAATCCACGAGTGTAGCATAGTATTAAAACAAGTTATCATCGAGTTGAATCTTAACGGCAGCACAATTTTTCTTTGGTTTGCTTTGTTTGTGATAGATTAGAAGGGGGGCATTGAGTAATTGATCTTTTACAGTACAGTGGTGCAGTGCTGCCATACAGTGATTAGAATTTATAGAAATTAATAACAAAAACAAAAAAAATTAACACTTTTTTTTTTGTATATACTTAAATATTTACTTAGAAATTAAAAATAAATATTTATACTTAATGAAAAATTATCACAGTTTTATTTTACTCCTTATAAAGGTAATCAATCAATCAGTACAATCAGTATGGTCATAAAGCATTCAATTTTGTAGAATTCAATTTTAAATTCTTGCAAAGATTTCAATCCATGCTCCTGTGAAGATTGACGGTTTATCGGAGCCTTCCTCCATATATTACGTCACAAATCCAGTTTTGCACCGAGATTTTCTCAACCAACTATGTAAAGGAAGAAGGTAAGTATAATAAAAACTATATAAAAATCGATTGGGAAAACCCTAAATAACTTACTAGCTTTCAATCTTTTAGACAACAACAGCGATACGTTACGAGAAGACTCCAACTTCAGTATTTCACTTAATAAATTTATTGATTAGAGTACAATGATGCAATTTCCATTTCATTCCCACCTACATATGTAGTATGTATGTATGTACAGTGAGATGAACTCCCCTTTAGTAAAGACTTCTCTATTGCGAAATAATTGACAATTTCCAATGACTTTGTATTGTAAATCAAGCCGAACTCCCTTTTTTGGATAGGACTTCTTTAAAGCGAAGTGATTGCCAGGTCACAGCAATGATATTGTAGATTTGTGTCTTATCCGACTTTGTTTTACATTCGCTTTTTATGAAAGTATGTATATACAGTCAAATTTCACGTGGGCGGACATCTACGGATATTAACGCCTGTGCAAGATGTCCTTGAGTAAAAATTTTAAGTATATCATACAAGGATAGGCTGGAAAACTTGCCAGGGATATCATTTTGCCCTCCCCATGTGTCGTTGAGCCTGGACAAATCACACACGCAATTGCATACAGTTTTCTCACAATTTGTATTGCAAACGAGCGGCGAAAGAGCAAATTGATTTTGTGGGTGAGTTGTTTAATTATTGTTGCAACTGCAAAGGGCCCGTAACGAGAACAACTGGAGCCATGAGAGCCGCTGGATATACAACAGCAGACTTGTGGCAGAGGTGAGTTGTTATAACCCAAGTGTTGTAGTGTGATTGAGGGACGTATACCTGACCATTCAAGGGAATCGAATTGTTCAGTTTTTCTAGCCTATGGCATACATTAGTATGTACTTATATGGTCTCTGATTTTGTGATGATTTGAAATTTATGTGGAAAATATTTTGTTTAGCCCCGTATGTACTTATATGGTCTCTGATTTTATGGTGATTTGAAATTTATGTGGCAAATATTTTGTTCAGCCCCGAGAGATGTCCTTGAGAAGGAATTTTATGTATACCATTGACTGGAAAAACTGGAAAACTTGCCAGGGATATCATTTTGCCCTCCCCAGGTGTCGTTGAGCCTGGACAAATCACACACGCAATTGCATACAGTTTTCTCACAATTTCTGTTGCAAACGAAAGGCGAAAGAGCAAATTGATTTCGTGGGCGAGTTGTTCAATTATTTTTGCAACTGCAAAGGGCCCGTAACGAGAACAACTGGAGCCATGAGAGCCGCTGCATATACAATAGCAGACTTGTGGCAGAGGTGAGTTGTTATAACCCAAGTGTTGTAGTGTGATTGAGGGACGTATACCTGACCATTCAAGGGAATCGAATTGTTCAGTTTTTCTAGCCTATGGTATACATTAGTATGTACTTATATGGTCTCTGATTTTGTGATGATTTGAAATTTATGTGGAAAATATTTTGTTTAGCCCCGTATGTACTTATATGGTCTCTGATTTTATGGTGATTTGAAATTTATGTGGCAAATATTTTGTTCAGCCCCGAGAGATGTCCTTGAGAATGAATTTTATGTATACCATTGACTGGAAAAACTGGAAAACTTGCCAGGGATATCATTTTGCTCTCCCCATGTGTCGTTGAGCCTGGAAAAATCACACACGCAATTGCATACAGTTTTCTCACAATTTCTGTTGCAAACGAAAGGCGAAAGAGCAAATTGATTTCGTGGGCGAGTTGTTCAATTATTTTTGCAACTGCAAAGGGCCCGTAACGAGAACAACTGGAGCCATGAGAGCCGCTGCATATACAACAGCAGACTTGTGGCAGAGGTGAGTTGTTATTGCCCAAGTGTTGTAGTGTGATTCAGGGGCGTATACCTGACCACTCAAGGGAATCGAATTGTTCAGTTTTTCCAGCCTATGGTATACATTAGTATGTACTTATATGGTCTCTGATTTTGTGATGATTTGAAATTTATGTGGAAAATATTTTGTTTAGCCCCGTATGTACTTATATGGTCTCTGATTTTATGGTGATTTGAAATTTATGTTGAAAATATTTTGTTCAGCCCCGAGAGATGTCCTTGAGTAGGAATTTTATGTATACCATTGACTGGAAAAACTGGAAAACTTGCCAGGGATATCATTTTGCTCTCCCCATGTGTCGTTGAGCCTGGACAAATCAACCACGCAATTGCATATAAGTATTTATGTACGTAGAGGCAAGTGAGCAAAATAATGCCAGCAAGGACAATCCGCCCACGAAATTGAATAGATTCTTCTCGAAATTTTGTTGCAAACGAGAAGAGAGAGAGAGCAAAATGATTTCGTGGGCGAACTGTTCAATTATTGTTGCTGCAACTGCAAGGGTGCTGTAGCATGTACAACTGCAGCCTTAGAGACGCTGCATGTATAATTGTTGCTTCGTTGTAGGGGTGCGTTTTAGTTAGTCGACCGTTGTCGTGTGATTCAGGGGCGTAGACCCTGGCCACTCAGGGTAATCGAATATGTAGATGAGCCCAAACTACGTTTTAGCGAAGTGATTGACTTCGTTATAAGAAATGCAACTGCAATATTGAATGTATATTTAATAAATAGATTAGAACATAAATAAAATAATAATAATAATTGTAACTAGTCCTAAGTTATACTTATTATAAGTATGATTAATGAATCAAATATGCAATTGTTTATTTAAGACTCTGTTCTAATCTGAAAACAAATTTTCTTTACGGAAAAAGAAAATGTTAACTATATTTTCTGTCTTACTCCATTCAATTGTGTCTACAGATAGTTCTGTCTCACACAACTTTAAGGTACATGTTTAATTAACACTGAGTTATAGGCTAAATACACGATTAAATTATTTGATCAAATGGTTTGATGCGAGTGTTTGATGTGTTGCCCACAGACGTAATAAATTTAATTCGTGGAATTTCATTACAATTTGTTGTTGTTTTTTTGAAACGCAATAAGTGCAGGTAGCGGCTATTGTACAAAAACAATAATATTTTCTTTGTTTTGTACGCGCACACATGTCTGTCCAAGACGAAATCTATGCACTAGCAACGTTTTTTTCTTTTCCCCCAACCCGCACACACGTCTCGTCGTAAACAACGAAATGCACAAACAAATGATTTTTTTTCTATTGTCCTCACGACATACGTGAAATGTATACAGAAGCAAAAACAAAAAGTTTTGTCTTTCTCCCCACACACGTCTCTTCATAAGAATTTTTTAATTTGATCCAAACATTTGTGACAAACATCAAACGCGCTCAAATCAAATAAATTGATTGTGTATTCAGCTTATTAACACATATATTGAAGTTGTTTGTGAAAGAAGAGTGATAGAGTGAGTGAGTGTTGTTATAGAAATATAGTTGAGAGAATTGAGAGAACCTAAAAAGTTGTTACACAGAGAGTCTGTCTCTCTTCATGACTTTCAAGCAACAGTGCTGCAAACCATCGATAGACTTGTAGCATCGAGAATTCAGTTCTCCATCGCTATTTCAAATTTTCCTCTCGTTCGGTTCGGTTGAGTTTGGTTGTTTCGGTTGAGTGAAAAATCAAATAACAAAGAATCATAATTAAAGCAACTTGTATTAATAAACAATTGTTGTAAGTATTACTATGTATATTTTGTGATGAATGATAAACTTTTTTTTTCCCTTCCGGCGACACGTTGCATTACAATCATTATCATCATCATCATTATCATCATTATTAAGATTGATTTTCTTTGTGCGTCATTGCTTATTGATTATTCTACTCTTCTTTGTTTTTTTTTTTTTCTAGTCTGCATAGTCTTTGTTTATTAGTATGATGTTGCGTTTTTTAATTGCCCTTTGGGCAATTTCCATTACTTCAGTGGTCTTAGCCACTAATGTGCATTTCCTATCGGATGAATTTCTTGAATTGGTACGCAGTAAGGCGACAACTTGGACGGTAAGTGAGAATTTAATGAGAATATGTACTATTCATATTTATACATACATATGTACTTATGTATGTATGTATGTATGTATGTATGTATGTATGTATGTATGTATGCATAAAAAAAAAAAAAAAAAAAATAACATTTCTTTTCCTTTTCTTTGAAGCCTGGGCGTAATTTTGATACGTCGGTTCCCGAGGCACACATACGTCGTCTGATGGGTGTTCACCCTGATGCGCATAAGTTTGCCTTGCCCGATAAGAAGCTTGTCCTTGGTGAGCTTTATTCTGTTGGGGATAATGATGATTTACCCGAAAATTTCGACTCGCGTAAACAGTGGCCAAATTGTCCAACAATATCCGAGATTCGAGATCAGGGGTCTTGTGGTTCATGTTGGGCATTTGGTGCTGTTGAAGCAATGTCTGATCGAGTGAGTATACATAAATAAGAAAATAACAAAAACAAAATAATATGTAATCTAAACTAAGTTTGAGTTTTAAAATTGCGATGCAATATTTTTTATTTTATTTTTTTTTTTATGCATCAGCAGCAGTAGTAGTAGTGTTTCATTTTTTAAGTTAAGTCCACCGAAGTCATGAATTTATATTTTATTTTCCATTGCAGATTACAGATTCAGCATATTTCTTATCGATTTTCTTCTTTTGTTTCTATTTCTGTTTCTATTTTTGCGTTTGCTTTGTTTGTGTTTGTGTTTTGCAAATGAGTCTTTATTCCAATGGTTTTGTTTCCCATAATTTCTTTCATAAAAATGTAGCTTAATGGGTTGGGTTTGTTTATCTTATCGGACTTTGTTTTTTGTATTCGCATTTTATTCAAGACTATAATACAGTAAAATATAATACAGTAAAATTTTCTTCTAAAAACATAACTTGTGCACCAACTGCTTGGGGGGGGAGATGTTCTCGATTAGAAATTTTATGTATACCATAGACTGGAAAAACTGGAAAACTCACCTACGAAATTGTTTTTGAGCCTGGACAAAACGCCCATGCAAATACACTCAATTTCTTTGAAATTTGTGTTGCAAACAACAGCCGAGAGAGAGTAAAATGATTTTGTGAGCGAGTTGTTGTGAAGTTATTGCAACTGCAAGGTTGTTGCAGTCATGGGAGATGCTGCATCAATGTAACTACAATTGCAGCCTTGTGTCAGGGGTGAGTTGTCCTTGGGCAACTGTTGTGTCGTGTGATTCCCGACTACTCAGGAAAAACGATTTGTTCAGTCTTTCCAGTTTATGGTATACATAGTACATATGTACTTATACTCGTATGTACATATATTTGGTCTTTGATTTTATGATGATTTGAAATTTATGTGAAAAATATTTTGATATAAGTATATTATGTATTTCTGTTTGTTTTCAGGTTTGCATAGCCTCAAATGCAAAACAACATTTTCATTTTTCGGCTGATGATTTAGTATCATGCTGTCATACTTGCGGTTTTGGTTGTAATGGTGGTTTTCCTGGTGCCGCTTGGGCCTATTGGACACGCAAAGGCATTGTAAGCGGTGGTGATTTCGGGTCAAGTACGGTAAGTTAGCTTAGCTGTTCATAAATATTTAAGCTTTATATATATGATAGATAGTAGATAGTATAATAATAAAAAAAAATTGTTGTGTTTTTGGTTGTTTAGGGCTGCCGTCCCTATGAGATTGCACCATGTGAACATCATGTCAATGGTACTCGTCCACCATGTGATGGGGAACATGGAAAGACGCCACGTTGTCAGCACAAGTGCCAGTCAAGCTATTCAGTTGACTATACGAAGGATAAGCATTTCGGTGCTAAATCTTATTCTGTGGGACGCAATGTGCGGGATATACAACGTGAAATCATGACAAATGGTCCAGTTGAGGGAGCTTTCACTGTCTATGAGGATTTGATACTGTACAAAGAAGGTGTCTATCAGCATGTACATGGCAGTGCGTTGGGCGGTCATGCTATTCGCATACTTGGCTGGGGAGTTTGGAGCGAGAAGAAGATCCCCTATTGGTTGATTGCTAATTCATGGAATACTGATTGGGGTGATAATGGTTTCTTCCGCATTCTACGTGGTGAAGATCATTGTGGCATCGAAAGTCAAATTTCTGCTGGCTTACCACGTATTTAAAAATATTCAAAAAAAAAAAAAAAAATCTTTAAAAAATTTAATAATTTTAAAAAAATTTAATAATTTTAACAAATTTAATAATATTAAAAAATATCAATTTAATTTTGTTTATTGATTAGTTTTTGTTTTCTTTCTTTTTATTTTATTTTACTTTATTTTTTTTTTAAATTTAATTTAATTTTGTTTATTGGTTAGTTGTTTTGTTATATTTTTTTTTAATATTATATATTATTTTAAATTCAATTTAATATATATATTTTTTTAATTCAATTTAATTTTTTTTTTTTTTTTTTTTAATTCAATTGAATATTTGTTTTTTTTTTTCATTCAATTTAATATATATATTTTTTTAATTCAATTTATATGTATATATATATATTTTTTTTTAATTCAATTTATATATATATATATTTTTTTTTAATTCAATTAAATATTTAATATTTTTTTTTTTTTTTTTTTTTTTTTGTTGATTAAATTTTGATTATTATATCAAACAATATTTGTAAAGTGAAGAGTCTTGCACAAATGCATTTTCAAGCAAACATTTCCAAATACATGAAAAAATTCATTTTATTTGTTTCCGAACAAATGGAACGAATTGTATGTATGTATTTGTAAGTGATGCTTACTTGGTTCATTTTGAAATTGCCAATTCAAATGAATCAAGTGAGAAAATAACCAAATGAACCTCGCATTCAGTTCCCTTGGTTCATTTCCAAATACTTGGAAGTTAACAAATCATTTGTAAATGTTCTGCTTCGTAAAAACTTCGGCTCAGCATGAGTAAAATATAAAAAAATAAAAGGTACATAAAGAAATGCATGCAAAATGGACGTATGGCGTTGCGATTTTCGGCCGACTTTGTGTACCTTCGTGTGCGATCCGAAGAGTCTACGTTCTGCTGAACAACAACTTCCAAGTACTTGGATTTTTTTAATGCGTTCATTTGGTTTGCTTCTCCGAATAAGTACTTGGTATTTGGTCGACCAAGTATTTGAAACTTGACGTTTCAAAAATGTATATGTGCGACGCTCTATTGGAAACATGTTATATAAGAGTCATTTTGAACACTGTAACCAACACAAACCAACACATAAACAACACAAATACAACACATAAATAACACATATAAATATTAGACTTGTAAACACACCTATGTAATTGATGTCATTCTTGAGTACTTTAGATATAAGATAACTACTACTACTATAATATATTACTATATTCAAAACTATTGTGAAAATGAAAATAATAAAGTTATAAAATGTGCGTTGGATTTCTCGGGATCCAAATAATGTTAATTTGCCTCTTTGTTCTGATTTATTCAAATAAGATTAGCATGCGATTAGCTTGGATTTGATCTCAAAAACATTGTGTGGTTATAGTGTAGCCTTACTATCTGAGTGAGTTAATGAAGATATGTGGCTGTTAACAGTCTTAGGCTATGGAATAAGTGTTTACTGGAGTTTATCACATAAACTCCTGCTCAAACACAAGTATCCGTTTTAGATTCATTCGTATACCATATGTGAGAGTCAAATACAGAAATTAAATTTACCACGCATGGGTAAAATGGTATATAAAATTTGGCAAATATGTAAGTATGAAGCAACCAGAAGGAAGGAACTACAATATTATTTCATACTATTTCAGGAAAACGTGATTAAAACGATATTTGTGGAAATTTATTAAAAAAATGTGTACTAAATATTCTCATTTCACTTCAATACAATTATTAAATCGACTCAAAATAGTGATTCAAATGAATCACGCATCCATTATTTTGTAGAATAGCCCCCGAAATTCTTTAGATTGTCGGTATCAATGTCCTCAGAAACACATCCTTTTAACACTGTGGAAACTAGGAGTATACACAAGGGGCTAAACATTGTAAATGATTTAGCACACAAACACAGTGTGATATGTGATTTGGTGCACACTATAGAGTAACATATTTCCAGCTGATGGAGCCGGCATAGCGATATTCTGAATGAATGAGACAAATTCTTTGCATCTATCATTTCAAGACTTCTAAGTAGTAGCCAGTGAAAGTTTCATTTATTGGATAAACGAACTCCTTGTAGATAGAATGCATGGCTTTGCTATCGTGTCTTGAGTTTTGCAGCAAATTTTTGAGTTTTTAGACTTCCATTCCGAACTTTGGCTCCCAACTTTTGCATCGTAATAAAATCACCACGTTTAATTCGCAGTAAATCATTGTTTTCAGGAAGTTTAGATCATTTCTGACATTTCTTCAATGAATGACCCGAAATTATTTCTGGTCATTAGATAAAGTGTGTGAATTAGGGGCGTTAGCAGGATTTTGTTCAGGTGGGGAAAACGAATAATATGCACGGTTGGTTGGTTACCGTTGGCTGACTTGTATGGTCCACTTAAAAGCCAAACACAACCAGTATTGATAAGCCCATCCCGTAGAGTTTAGGTATTTTAAAAGGTCGCCCGAAGATTCCGAGAAGTTATCGAAGATATATTTGCCCTGAAACTTATTTCTAGTTCTTGCCATTGCTGGACATTGAAATAGAAAGTGGGTGATTGATTCCCTTTCTTCCACGTCACCACAACTTCTACAAAGGCTCCTGAAGGGAATACCCAGTCTCTCCGCGTGAGTCCCAACACACCAGTGACCAGTAAAAACCGCTGTGAGCCTTGTGGTATCTTTTTTATTATAAGTTTGTCATGAAGTTTGTAACACACAGAAGAAGACATCGGAGACCCCATAAGGTATATATATATTCTTGATCAGTGTGACGAGACAAGTTGATCTAGCCATGTCCGTCCGCCCGTCCGTCTGTCTGAAACCTGTATCCAAATTCATGTTCTTATTAGAAAAACTTGTTGTTTTTTGTACTATCGACTTGAAATTTCATATCCACCAACCTTGTAAATTTTAAGACTTTCGGACAACTAGGAGGGGCGTGAAGAGTATGACAACTTCGGTAAAGCCAAAGTTAGTTTTCTTCTGGTTAGTTTTCACTGGTTCTGTGTACATTAAGCATACCGTTTATACGGGTTTCAGCCACGTTTTCAAACGACTATGCTACTTGTTGTTGTACGAGTACAAGGCTGTGATAAGGAAATTGGAATTCCGTCCAAAAATCGCATGAAGACTCAGCAGGGTGATTGGACCAATGTTGTGGGCAAGATACAATGCGCTAGACTTGTAAATCAGTTCCAATTATAGTTGCAGTTCTAGTAGAAACGTTTAAAGAAAGTTTTAAGAAATACTTCTCATGTTGTTTGTTTTTATCATCGTCTTAAAAACGTAATCCTAGGGAAAGCAAGTCTTCTGTCTTCTGTATTGGAAATAGTACGCAATATAAGCACAGTGATCATTTTAAATGTTTTGAATATACCACCATACACCAAGGTACATAAGTACGTACATATGTAAGTCTGCAACCAACCATGATAAAATTTTTTATTTTAAATTA
Source organism: Amiota mariae (assembly GCA_035041805.1). Lineage (NCBI taxonomy): Eukaryota > Metazoa > Arthropoda > Insecta > Diptera > Drosophilidae > Amiota > Amiota mariae. The sequence goes on along the minus strand of JAWNKV010000708.1, from coordinate 203,933 downwards.
GCATTTGAGTGAACTGAAATTGATCTTCTGTTATGTTAGTCGTCCTTTAGCGACACTTGCCATGCAAAAAAATGAATTATGCCACAGGAAATTATTTTTTCTGCTTAAAGAATCATCACCGTACACTTACTGCATTGTTTACGGATTGTTTCAGATGTATTTTTAGCGTGTATTTTTTTTTTTTTTTTTTTTGTTCCAAGTTCATAAAAACAACAGATGTCTGATGATGGCGGTAAAATGATGAAATGAGTCAGTAAGTATTTCATTAGATGCAATGATGTCATACTTTAATCAACAGTTGATTACAATTATGATCAGATCACAGCTTTCTATAGGTGAGTCTGAACACCGATTGTTATTTGTATTGTAATGAACTTGGCCCTCCTCTTTTTTATTACATATTATACAATATTTTTTGGTGGGTTGAACCAAAAATAAAACACTTGTTTTTTTTTGTCATTTAACATTTTTTTTTTTTGTTATTTATTCTTGCTTTTAATATAATTTATTTGAAATATATATATATATATATAGTATATATAATAATATATTATTTTCCACTTTTGTTAAGTGTTTACATTTATAGTATTTATTTTCATTGCCTCCCTTTCAAAAATATTTTATTTTTTATTTTTTATGCACAAACAACGAACATTTGTTTTTTTTTTTTTTTTTTTTTTGGTATTGTATCTTATTTTTTAGAATTCTAATAATTTTAGAATTATATAGGTAAGTATGTATGTATTTTTGTTAATATGACATATGATATATTTTTAGTATTTATGTCAGAGTTATTAAGAAAACTCATAAAAACCAGAGAGATTACAAATATGTGATACAAATAGAAATAGTTTTATCATTTTTATTTTGTGGCGGCATTCATATTTTTATATTGGCAACCATTTAATGTTATGATACCAAGTTTAGTTAGTATATCCTGTGAACAGGGCTCCGGATTTACGGCGGGGCAACCGGGGCATTGAGGGCCTCCACAAACCTATATTTGAGTTTTTTTTTTTTTTTTTGCTTATCACTTTGTGGGATTCCACAAACCACCATTTTTTTCATCACTCAGAAAAGTAGGACCTCCACTTTCTTCATTGCCCCGGGCTCCCACAAACATAAATCCGGCCTTGCCTGTAAACCCAAATTGGGAAGATCCAGTAAATTAAAGTAAGTGAATATTGGATTAAGTATTATGCGAAAGAAAGATACCAAGACCAAGAACAAAGCATAATAGTACTACATCTATATAATATACCATTGGAATAAAGAATACCGAAATCCGTTATCCAAAGTCCCTTTTTAATCAATTTAACTACCTCAGGGAAGAAATTAAGTTAATGAAGATTGGAACATAATTTTGATTAAAACAGAGAGAGAGAGAGAGAGAGAGAGAGAGATCAATCTTACCCATAGACCCATGTTGCAAATGGGAAATTCGGCACCAAGTTATTCAAAGAAACATTTGTTGCAAAGACATAAAGACTCCTTTAGAAAATTTTACAAACTTCAAAAATACTATTGAAGAATATTTGAACTGGAATAATAAATTATTTTGATATGGTTTACTAATAGATCAAATTTGGTGCCGATTTAGAAGACCATATGACATGGAAGACATATAGATAGTAGTAGTCAAAGTCTTCTCAACAAAGTCCGCCCTTATAATAGAAGATTATAAAAGCCGCAACGACATAACTCTGGAAAGGATTTCAGGGTACTAACAACACTAGGAAAATGCATAAGAGAACAAAAAATTTGGTCACTACTGCGATATTTCCTAGAATTACACATAGGATATTTTAGATTCGAAAACAAGAAGGATTTATGAATCGTAATTGAAATAATTGTGTACCATCTAAACTTTTTGACAACATACTCGTACATATGTAGATATAGAATAGTAATAGTAGATAACGCACAATAGACCTATAGAGAGCGCAGTGCAGTCATCCACTAATTTGTAGATCGATTTTGATGAAATATACGCTACATTTTACAGGAAGCTTGCTACAATACACCAGTAAAAATCGCATTCAAATTGGTTTAGCCGTTTCTGAAATTAGCGTGCACAAACAGAAAGAAGCTTACGATTTTATATAATTCTAAGTATATATCGATAGATAGATACAACTTCTTTCTTTCCTGATGTTCATACTAAATTTATTATTGATCGTAAATTTTAGTGGATGTTCTAGTCCCAAATTATTCAATTAAACTAAATATTTGTCACATCTTTTCTTCTTTATATTTTCCACTGAGAATAAAGCATATGGAAAGTCATAAGAAAAATTAAGATATGAAATTAGGAGGATTTCTGGAAAAAATTCAAATATTATTCTTCCACTTCTTCTCTTTCTTCTTAAAATGTTTCTAATGGAGGAGATGAAAAGTTCTTCATAAGATCTTAAAATCTTTGAGGTTTCAATTTTTTTTTTTTTTTTTTTAAATACTTTAGATTCATTCTCACAATAGAATAATTCAATCGAAAACTTCTTCTATTAATGCAATATTTTGAAAACGTTTCTTAGAATAACTTTTTTTACAAAGCCTTCTAAACTTAGTTTTTCAAATAGATACAATGGAAACTTAAATTCTAAGTAGTAACACATATTTGTACTCCTCATTTGTTTCATTTATACAATAGCCAAATCGGAATTGACAGAGTTCGGATTGACTCAGACAATTTTTTATTATTATACTCTTCATGTTTGTCAGGAAGTTTGTAACACACAGAAGAAGACATCGTAAACCACATAAAGTATACATATATATTTGTGATCAGTCTGTCCGTCTGTTCGCACTCCTAGTTCTTCAGTTTTTGAGCTAGAGAGCTAATAATATTTTGTACATCGGTTTCTTTTTACCAAATGCCGGTCAAGTTCGTGAATCAGCCGAATCGGACCACTAGGGGGGTACCTCCCATACAAACCCCCTTTTTAATTTATGTTCTTATTAGAAAAAGTTTTTTGTTTTTTGACTTATCAAACTGAAATTTGGACACTTTGAGTCTCTGATCCATATCCAGAACCCATAAAAATTTCAAGACCCTCCATATCCAGAACCCATAAAAATTTCAAGACCCTCGGACTACTAGAAGGGGTACCCCCCATGCAAACCGGAATCCAAATGAAAGTTCTTATTAGAAAAACTTTTTTTGTTTTTTGTACTATCGATTTAAAATTTGGACACTATAAGTGTCTAACCCATAGCCACAAATCTTATAAATTTAAGGCCCTCGGACTACTCGCTGGGGCATTACGAGTATTACAACTTTGGCATAGTTAAAGTTAGTCTTTTTTTTTTTTGGGTTTATACTTGCAAAGTCATGGCGTGCTTATTGAAACCGAATTGGATTTCATTCCTTGTTGTAATCTAATTTCATAGCAGATTATGTGCTCTTTTTAAAAATATTATTTATTTATTTTTAATATTCTTAAGATTTTGTGGTTTTTGATTAAAAAAACTATGATTTTTGGCGAAGCAAGTTGCGCTTTACCATAACATACAACATGATCGCTTGAGATCGCAACAAGGAATCAATGCGCATTACTAAATTAATATTGTGTTTTCAATGCGAGTTTAGTGAACTCGCTCCGTGTGTTCAATGTGTATTGAAAAAAATGCTTACACCAACGGATTTAGTCAATCCGAACTAAGTCAATTCCGATTTGGCTATTAAGATCATCATGATGACATCCATAGCTAATCAATTTTTACATTGTATTGCTTTCAAATGTTGTGAGTTAACAGGGTACAATATTTGATAGACGTATTAATTCAACTAAGTTTATAGAAGTTTATGTATATGATTTTGATTTGTTTTTGGTTTTTTTTTTTCTCTCTAATTTATATAATTTATTTATTTTTTATATATATTTTAATCTAATTAAATACGTACAACACACACATTTATTTATATTGAATATGTTTTTCAATTTTGTAAATAATTTTCTTTTAGAAATTTTTGCTTTTTTTTTTCTCCAATAAATTTTCCATTGTCCAATAATATTATAATAAGAAAAGAAAAACCAAAACAACAACTTCAAATTGAATATTTCTAAAATAAATTAAATATTATTAAATAATTAAATATATATGAATGTATATGCAATGTATTTCTTATTATTTAATTAAGTATTATTTCTATGAATTTATTATATTATTTTTATGCTCTTCACAATTAGTTGTGTACCCTTGGTACCTACAGAGAATCCATACTAAGTAGTAGTATGATTAGTTAAATAATGTTGATTTTCTCATTTTCATACATCCATCATTTCATCCATTAATTTACTAGTTTCCGTGCCTTACTGTTTGTCAAATTTTGCTATATGGTAAAAGTTGGAATTGAATATGTGACATCCTTGTTGTATGCTTAGTCTCCATTTTAATAGTTATTCACTAGTTCCTTTTTATATTACATGTAGCTAGTGATTTCATTAGTGGTAGGTTATGCAGAGACCAAATCAGTTTTGCATTACTGATGGGTAGTGAATTCACCAGTCAAAAGTAATGCAATGGCGAACCAGTATGTGCAGTGGCAACTACAGGTACTGGTCCCAAAGGGACTACCCACAAACCAATGTTGGACCAGTTATATTATGTGAGAGAGTACATGTTGATGATATCAGCCCATTTTAATAAACGTTGATTTCTTAGAGAAAAGCTTTTTTTCACTACAATAGAAATGGGTGATCTCATATCAAGGCAATGTTCCAAAAAACAGGCATAGTAGTATGTTTTTTCTATAAAATCTTCTTTTCATCGAGTTGAAATCTGCTTTCATATTTTTTTTCTGCCAAACAAACACTGGAAGACATGATCACCACCATACAAGTATACGATGGTTTGATCATTTAAACTTGATTTATTTTCACATGATTCAAGTTATATTTTCCAAATTATTACAGACTCTGGTAGAAAGATTATTACATTAATCTCCTCGATTGTGACCGGAAGAATTTTATTTTCATACAGATTATCTTTAAAATAAATAAAAAAGTTTCCTAAATTCAAACAGAAGTAAATCTTGTAGAAGCTAAGTATGTAGGTAAATAAATATCTCTAATAAAACAGGATGAGTACTACTACCAACCATAACTGAATATTACTATACCGGTAACTGTGATATAAGGTAAAATATTATTATCACAAAGAAGAAGAGTTTCTCAGACAGTGAGAGCTGGTGGCTCTAAGCACATTGTGCAGACCCTAATTTAGATGTATGGACGAGACCCGGGGCAATAAAGAAAATAATCAGTAAATATATTTCGATAATTTTCTTTTGACATTTTATATACAAATTTCAACTATTAAGATATATGGTGGACAAAATAATAGAAACGACATTCAGTTCTACACTTCAAATCGTATTGTTAACTTCGTTTGCAAATTTTATGCCCACATCCCACTGTGCATGGTTAGTTGATAACGGTACTTTATTATACTCTTTACGTTAGTGAATAGTATTATAAGTTTGTCATGAAGTTTGTAACACACAGGAGACATCGCAGACCACACAAAGTATATAAATTTGTGATCAGCTCGATGAGACGAGTTGATTTAGACATGTCCGTCTGTCCGTCGGTCCGTCTGTACGCACTCCTAGTCCTTCAGTTTTTGAGCTAGAGAGCTGAAATTTTATACATAGATTTATTTTTACCAAACGCCGATCAAGTTCCTGAATTAGCCGAATCGGACCACTACGGTGGGTACCTCCCATACAAACCCCCTGTTAAATTAATGTTCTTATTAGAAAAAGTTTTTTGTTTTTTGACGTATCGAACTGACACTTGGACACTATAAGTTTCTGGTTCATATCCGCCAACCATATAAATTTCATGATCCTAGGGTTACCAGGAGGGGTACCTCCCATACAAACCCCCTTTTAAATTAAAGTTCTTATTAGACAAATTTTTTTTTTCGACTTATTGAACTGAAATTTGGACACTATAAGTCTCTGACTCATATCCACAAACCATGAAAATTGCAAGATCCTCGCACTACTAAGAGGGGTACCCCCCATACAAACCGGGATCCAAATGAAAGTTCTTATTAGAAAAAGTTTTTTGTTTTTTGTACTATCGACTTAAAATTTGGACACTATAAGTATCAAACCCATATCCACAAACCAATGAATTTCAAGACCCTCGGACTACTAAGAGGGCTACCCCCTATACAAACCACCTTTTAAATTAATGTTCTTATTAGAAAAAGTTTTTTGTTTTCCGACGTATCGAACTGAAATTTGGACACTATAAGTTTCTGGTTCATATCTATCAACCATATAAATTTCATGATCCTTGGGTTACCAGGAGGGGTACAATACAATACCTCTTTTAAATTATAGTTCTTGTTAGAAAAAGTTGTTTTTTAGGGTTCCGTATCCATAGGGAACTAACGGGACCCTATTACTAAGCTTACAATGTCGGTCCGTCCGTCTCCTGTTCTATCTCATGTACCGTAATAGGTAGAGAGTTGAAATTTTCACAAACCGCAAACCATGAAAATTTCAAGACCCTCGGACCACTAGGAGGGGTACCCCCCACACAAACCGGGATCCAAATGAAAGTTCTTATTAGAAACACTTTTTTGTTTTTTGTACTATCAATTTAAATTTCAAGACCCTTGGACCACTCACTGGGGCGTGAGGAGTATTACAACTTCGGCATAGCCAAAGTTAGTCTTTTTTTATATATTTTTGATTTCGGTTTTGTGCATATTTCAGCAGAAATATTTGTTGTGTATTCATTCAACTTTGTTAAGTGACCACGTTTTTTCATTGGCAAAAAAGGAACTAAAATTTTGTTATTATCCTTTATTAATAAAACTTGTGAAATATTATAAGTGAGGTATTATTTGATAATTTTAAGAAAAAGGATGTGTGTAAATAACAATTCCTGCAAAATTTTTCTTTTGAATAGGTATTAGATTTAAAATGGGTCGTCGTAGGTTGCATTGCACAGATAAGGGAAAGAGAAATAATAAGAAATCTCAGAAATGAAGGCAAAACAATGGAGGAAATAGCACAATTAATGAAAAGTTCAAAAAAAAAAAATATATATGTACAGCTTCAATCATTCATTTTGAAGCAAAACAAGATCAACGAGTCAGAAAGCGAGTAACCTCTTTAAGATTCGATAAACTATTAATTCGACAGTCAAGGAAAAACCCATTCCTTTCATTGGAAGATCTAAGGAAGGAGTTAAATACAACTCTGTATCTAGTCGAATTATACGAAATAGTCTGATAGATGTAGCAAAAAGAACATCAAAAACCGAATCAATTTTGCGAAAACAATAATTTAATGCGGACAAATTGGAAAAACGTTTTGTGATCAGATGAAATAAATGTTAGTAAGACGCCCCAAAAATACTGCACACGATTCAAAATACACAATAAAAACTATTAAGCATGATGGTGGCTATGGGAATGTTTTTCCACTTTCGAGTGTTGGTCCAATAGTTTGGATCAAAGATAAAATGTGCACAGCGGACTACATCAATATGCCGAGGAAGAAATGCCGAAATGAAAGTTGGAGTTTATGCAAGCTAATGACCCCAAACACTCCTCGCAACTTACAAAAAATTGGATTAGGGACAACATATTATAGTTTCTTTGATGGAATGGCCTTCACAATCCCATAGAACATCTATGGGGGATATTAAAAAAAAAATTGGTGAGTTTAAGTCTAAAAACTAGGATGATTTATGGTAAAAAGTGCAAACAGAGTGGTACGCCATTGATTCTACAATTTGTGGCAAAATGGTGGATTCCATGGGTCTTTCATATGCGCAGAATTATTAAAAAATCGCAGTGGCACAACAAAATAATAAAATGAACGATATTTTATTCTTGTAATTCGAAAACAATAATGTGTTCCTTAGTGTTAACTCTTTTGTTTCTATTTCTTTTTTCGAAGGCCACTAAATGATATTCATTTTTTTTTTTTTTTGTTCAATGAATTTTCAGAAGCATATTTTAATATACATTAAATAAAAATTATAACATTTAAAACATAATTAATTAAATGGAAGAAAATTTGAATATTACAAACAATTTCTTTTTATTTCTATTATTTCTTCCATGACAATATATTGTATTTTTTTTTTTTTTTGGTAATTTTTTAAAAATCTTTATTAATTTTCTGGGTGATGAGCAAAAAAAAAAACCAAATGAAGATTTGTGGAGGCCCTGAATGTGTGGGGGCCCGGGGCTCGTTCCATGATATTATGATATAAATAGGCTCTAGATTTTGAGGCAAAATTTAGTAACTTCTCGCTGTGAAATCATGGCTAATTTTATGATAATAAAATGAGGTCCATATGCAAATCAGTAAGGACTTCAACTACAATATTTACATACTTTGAAGTAGTATATCGTTTAAAATGGAAAACTTAGAAAATTAATGAAGAATTTTGATTTGGATCTACAGTAGTATTGGTAGTTTGGTATGCTACACATGAGTTAAGTTTCCCACATAAGTAAAATAAAGTAAAATAGTGTATACAGTACTATATCACCGATTCAATAAGCATATACACTGCGCATCATGAGATTAGCGCCCCTTGAACATTCTTCTTTCATGTTCAATATTTTCTAAACCATTTGAACTATAGTTTTACAATTTTTATTCATTGAACTCTTATCAATTCTCTTTAAAATAAAACAGCAATAGCTGCTGTAATATTCAAGATAATATTTTAATAAATTTTTAAGCAAAAGTATACAAAAAAAAAAAAAAAAAAAACGTTACGATAATTTGGTCATCAGGATAGCGTCCCCAAATAGAATATCAGTTATCTCGCTCAATTTGGCAATTACGGTCACCACATTTTTTTTTGCGCTTAAAATATCAAATTTCTTTAAATTAACGCTAAATATGGGAAGAGGAACAGTTTTATCTTTGGAAGAAAAATCAAAAATTATCAAAATACATAAAATTGCTGAAAAAACAGGCAGACACAGAAAAACAATTGCCAGTTTTCTTCGAAATAAGGAAAACTATTGGAAAAACTTCAAGGGCGGTAATAATCGAGTGGTTTCCCAAGCAAACAGGAGAGCTATACTTAGGGAAGCATCAAATTCGCACTACTCATCCTCCAAAATCAAGGAGAAAACTAGTGTTAAAGTGAGCTTATCAACGGTGCAAAGAGTAATTAGGAGAGCTTCACATCTACGGAGACAAAAATTAAAAAAAAAAAAACCACCACTTAATTCGGTCAGACTGAGGTCTTAGCAAGACCATAAACGTACTAACGGGTCATTGTATCATAGGGAAACATGCTGGAAGACTTGGTCTTCCGCATTACGACTTTTGCCGTAGCTGCGGCTCAGAAGAAGAGGAGGAGACGGTGATTCACCTGATGTGCCAGTGTCCATCCCTCGCTCCATGTTCCTCTCCAGCTTAACCGAACTATCACTCCTACCAATTAACGACATAGCTAGGTTCATTTCAGAATCCAAGTGGTTCTCCGCACCGGACTAAGGGATGTCGTGTCAACACTTTGCTGGCACCACAATGGGCCATAATGTTTTTGTGCCTAAGTGAGCCTCTTGTCGGAGGGCTGCCACGTTAACCTAACCTAACCTAACCTAATTCGGTCAGAAAAGAAATGCGCTTGAGTTTTGCTCGCGCAGACATGACGTGAAATAGAGAGTGGCATACAATTGTCTTTTTAGATGAAAATAAATTTAATTTGGAAGAATGTTCAAGGGGGCGCTTATCTGATGACGCGCAGTGTACTTATGTATCTTAGTAATGACTGACATGAAAGGTATGTGGTATATTATATTCGGTAAAACCGAAATTTTATAGGTAATTTCTATTATTAACATAAATATAATATAATATTTATTTATTATTTTATTATCTTATTTTAGATTTGTTTTGTTTTTGTTTTTGTTTTAATTTAATTTAATTTGATCATCTCATAAAATGCAATTGTCTTTATACATAAAATGAACACAATAATTAATTAATTAAATAAATAATTAAATAATTAAATATTATTTAATAAATAAATACAAATTGCAAATTGTAATTGCTTAATATATTTTTTTAAGTATTATTATTATTATTGTACTTAATATTTTTATAAATTTTTCAAATGAATTTGCTTTTGCAAAAAATACAATATTTCTCTCATCATATATAAGTATATATAATATATGTATATAAATAATATTTAATGTATGTATCATATATAATATATTATAATCATATTTTCTATATTTTTACCAATAAATATAGTAATTTATTTATGTTTTCCTGTCTTTAGTAATTTTATGTAATTTTGTTTTATATTTTTAATATTTTTTTTTCATCATTTTCTTTTGTGATTTTTTTTTTTGTTTTGTTTTGTTTTGTTTTGATTTTTTTTTTTTTTTTTTTTTATACAATAAATTTTTATTTTGGACTTGCTTTTTTGTATTGTGTGTGTTATTTATTAAATTTTTTTAATTAATTTAATTATTTTGTTTTTTTTTTTTAAATAATTTTTTATTTGGAAGGTTTTTGTGTTTTGGTTTTTCTTTGTGTAAATTCAACAATTAAATTTTTTTCTTTTTGTTTTTAATAATTTTTTGCTTAACTTTTAAATGGTGGGTTAAAATATCAATACGTTGTTGTTTCTTTTATTTTATTTTATTTTATTTTATTTTATTTTATTTTTAATATTAGTTTTTGTCTTTCTCCTTTTTGTCATGTAAATATACTTTGTTTCTTTCAATTTTATTTTCTTAAATATTGAAGACCTTAAATACGAATATGAAGGATGGAAGTATTATTTCAAGTGTTTTGTTGTTACTTTGTTTTAAATATTTGTGTGATTTATATTTATTTATGTAGTTTTTGTTTGAGTTTTGAGTCCGTTAAGTTTCTTTCAAAAGCCAAGACAATAAATAGTGACATTGCATTTTGCCTCTTTCATCAAACACAATATATAAAGACTTTAAATAAGTACTACTTACTTATATATGATAAAAGGAGAGTGAGAGGGGTCTAGAGAATAGGATTTCTTAGAGAAATTGATTTAACATTGGGATGAGATCTTAAAATCCATTAGCATCCATTTGATGCCTTCTATTTTCATTGTTTGCTTTCATTCTAATAAATATGCTTTTATTTTCTAAGTCTCTAGAGAGAAGGGAAAAGATAGACTATATATTATAAAATAAATGAATTTATCTAAATTAATCAATTCAATTTATATTGTTGATTTAGTAAAGCAAATGTTTCGTTCATTTAAATGATATGCTGGACTTTAGTTGAAAAGAAATTAATACAGAAATTTAATTTAATAAGGAACACATAATTTCATCTGGAAAGCTAAAAATAAAAGTTTGTTAATTTTTATTATAATACCGAGGCGGAAGGAAGCAACAGCAAGCTCTTCTCATTACTTATTTATTAATGCTTGATGTAGGAAATTCTTCTATTCTTGATTCAAAGAAATTCCCAATTCCCTTCTCTTCCTTTGCCTAAAAGGTACGCTGATATTACTATTTAATAGATTACTACAAACTTTTAAATACTAAAAAATAATATGAATTTTTTAATATAAATTAACAGACATTTATGTTTATCATATACCATATGTATGTAATATATTTTCCAATCAATCAATCAATTTGTTTTTTTTTTTTGTTTTTGTTTTATACGTATAAGATTTTGTTCATACCCTTCATTTCATTGAAAGAAGCAAAGTTCAATTAGCCAAGAAGTACGGGTATTTTACATAAGTATGTAATTAGTATCTAAATGCATATTTTAACGATTCTAAATACTAAATTTTATGCTAATATTGACATTTCTTAATACTACTATTTATTAGTAGTACTTATGTATATTATTTAAGATAGAGTGAAGAAATTTTAAATATGTCTGTCCATATGAAATTGAATAGATTAGACTGTGATTATGCAGGTAGCTTATAATAATCTTCATGGGAGTGAATACTTAGTATTATAAGTTTGTCATGAAGTTTGTAACACACAGAAGGAGACATCGCAGACCACATAAAGTATACATATTTGTGATCAGCTCGATGAGACGAGTTGATTTAGCCATGTCCGTCTGTCCGTCGGTCCATCTGTTCACACTCCTTGTCCTTCAGTTTTTGAGCGCAAGAGCTGACATTTTGTACATAGATTTATTTTTACCAAATACTGATCAAATTCGTAAATCAGCCGAATCGGACAACTAGGGGGGGTACCTCCCATACAAACCCCCTTTTAAATTAATGTTCTTATTAGAAAAAGTTTTTTGTTTTTTGACGTATGAACTGACACTTGGACACTATAAGTTTCTGGTTCATATCCGCCAACCATATAAATTTCATGATCCTAGGGTTACCAGGAGGGGTACCTCCCATACAAACCCCCTTTTAAATTAAAGTTCTTATTAGACAAATTTTTTTTTTCGACTTATTGAACTGAAATTTGGACACTATAAGTTTCTGGTCAATATTCACCAATCATCTACATTTCATGATCCTAGGGTTACCAGCAGGGGTACCTCTCATACAAACCCCCTTTTAAATTAAAGTTCTTATTAGAAAAAGTTTTTTTTTGTTGACTTATTGAACTGAAATTTGGACACTAAAAGTCTCTAACCCATATCCACAAACCATGAAAATTTCAAGACCCTCGGACTACTAGGAAGGGTACCTACTCTACAAACCCCCTTTTAAATTAATGTTTTTATTAGAAAAAGTTTTTTGTTTTTTGACTTATCGAACTGAAATTTGGACACTATAAGTTTTTGGGCAATATTTACCAATCATTTACATTTCATGATCCTAGGGTTACCAGGAGGGGTACCTTCCATACAAACCCCCTTTTAAATTAAAGTTCCTATTAGAAAAAGTTTTTTTTTTGTTGACTTATTGAACTGAAATTTGGACACTATAAGTTTCTGGGCAATATTTACCAATCATCTACATTTCATGATCCTAGGATTACCAGGAGGGGTACCTCCCATACAAACCCCCTTTTAAATTAAAGTTCCTATTAGGAAAAGTTTTTTTTTTGTTGACTTATTGAACTGAAATTTGGACACTATAAGTCTCTAACCCATATCCACCAACCATGAGAATTTCATGACCCTTGGACTACTAGGAGGGATACTCCCCATACAAACCGGAACCCCAATGAAAGTTCTTATTAGAAAAACTTTTTTGTTTTTTGTACTATCGACTTAAAATTAGGACACAAGACCCTCGGACGACTAGCGTGGAGCGTGGAGAGTATTACAACTTTGGCATAGCCAAAGTTAGTTTTTTTTTTTTTTTATATTTTTACTATGCTAAATTTCGAAAGAATCGAATCCAACAAATTGTAGGACAATTCATTGTTTAAGCTTGAATGAATTTTGAATCAAAAGATATTTTATAAGCGGAAGATTATATTATGTTTAGTATGTAGTTTTTGAAGAGATCCTCCATTTATTGTTAGTTATTATACAATATATACTAGTAGTATGTATAATATGCTTGAAAGTGAAGGGCATGAAATTTCTTTGGTACAACCGAAGATAATATTTTTTATTTCTATGTTTCTTAAATTTGAATAGCATTTTGCTATTTGGGGTCTCTGTGACTCCTAGTGTCTGTGATATTATTTTAAGATAAGTATAAGTATAAGTTTTCTAAATTTTTGTATTTCTTTACCACTTTGTACCTTTTAAGTTTAAGTTTACTTGATGTCTTCTCTACTATTCTACTACATACCAAGTATTAATTCTAGATAAATACAAACGTACAAGTATTTTCCCTTCATTGCTTGTGTCGTCTAATCTAATAGTAAATCATTTTTTTGTATGATAGAAATTCAAAAAAAAATATTTTTTTTTTTATTTTTTTTTTATTTTATATTGATATTGATTGAGTTGAGTTGAGTTGCATTGCATTGCATTGCATTGAGTTGAGGTGAGTTGAGGTGAGTTGAGGTGAGTTGAGTTGATTTGTGTGAATGATCATGTACATAGTATTATGTAATATATATGTATGTCGTATGTTGTATCTCAAGGATTTAAATATGTTAGTTAAATGTAAGTAAGTACATGGATTATCATCAGTATTTTATTTTTTCTATAGATATATATATATAAGTATATATTTATAATACTTGTATGTAACAATCTAATTCAGGTCGCAAATTTTCATTAAGTAATAATTATTATTTTTATTATTATTATAATAATAATAATAATATGTATTTTTTTATTTAGTAACAATTTTATTTTTATTGTTTTGTTTTGTTTTGTTTTGTTTTCTTGAATAAATATATACGTATATAATATATTTCTTTGGTTTTAATCTTGTGACTTATTTAATATTTATTTTTATTTTATTAAACACACAATAACAATTTATTTTATATATCTTAGATTGCATATACTTATGTACATAAGTACATACATATTTATTTATTGTGTGTTTTATTCTTTTTCTTTAGGAATATCACAAGTATAAACGCAGCAGTTATTTTCTTTTTTTACTAATCATTTAATATTGTATTTGTTTTTTTTTTTTTTTTTTTTTTTAATGAGAAAGTGCAGCATTTTATATTATTTTATGTTATTTTATTATAGTTAAGTTTAAGAACAGTGTTGCCAAATTTTGAGCGAATTTATTTATTTATTTTTTTTTTTTTATAAGTAAAGCATAAAATTAAAAATAGAGCATGAGGAGGAGAGATCTATCACAATTATATTATTATTTATTAATTTTATTGAATTTTTTTTATAACTTATTTTTCTTTTTATTATCATAGTACACTTCACTTATTTAATAATCTCAACAAAACATCATCAGTGGGAATTCCCTGATAAATATGTATGTATGTAATATATAAAGATTGCTTTTAAACGAGGAGCACCTCTTTAATTTAGCTTTCAAGGAACATAATGCAAAGTAAAGTAAATCAAGCTTAAATAATTAAATGGAACTTTGTTAGATTGTTTTGATTCTTCAAGAAAGATATATATAGATAAACTATTATTATAAAGCAATAGCAAATCGAAAAATGAATGATTACGACCAACACACCTTATGAATAAGGTCCCAGGTATTTTGAAAACCTGATGTTCTGTTGAAATGTGATGTAAAATTTCTTGGCTTCTCTTTAATAGAAACTAAGTAACTTAAGGAATACAAAAAAAAAAAAAAAAAAAAATGGTAACAATCAAAATGATTTCAATGCTTTTGTATAACATAAGAATCTATCAATCTTTCCATTTATTTTTATAAGACAATTGATTCATTAGATCCTTAAATCATTAACATATTTCAATAAAGTTGTTCATTTACTGAAAGAATGTTAGTTGATTTCTTTCATTACTTTCTTTACCTTTAACAGATATATACAGATAAATACAGATATATACAGATAAATACAGATATATACAGATATATATCGAATAGCATAGGATAGATAGGCCACTCTGTTTAAAATCAAAATCATTTGGCTGCTAAAAAGTGATACAAGTATGCAAATATTCGCACGGGTTGCATTCAACCGATTTTTTTTTCTTTTTTTATGTCTTTTCTTTTCATGTGCAGTTTGAGTGCCATTTACAGGGTTTTTTTTTTTTGGATTTCGGGAACAGCGACAATACAAATGAAAGAAGATGAAATTTTGAAAATTTTTTGTGAAGTGTACACAATATTTTTTTTTTTTTACTTTGGCAATGCTGAACAATTGTTTAATTTCTTATTATTTCTTTGGCATTTGTATTTAATTCTTATTTTATTTCATACCTCATTTTGTTTTTTTTTTCTAGGAGATTTCAAATGATTTAGTTTTTTTTTTTGAATGTTCTTATTCAAATTTTATTTTTAGATTTTTATTTGTATGTTTTTGTAAATATTTTTTGGTTAGTTTGCTTTCAATATTTTTCTTCTCTATTTTTAAGCCAAATAAAAATTGTGCTAAAATATAATCCTTTTTTTTATAATATTATATATATATATATATATATATATATACAGTATATAAGTATGTATATATTATATTTTTCATTCACAAAATGTTTTGTTAAGTTTTTGCTATTATATTTCTCTATTTATTGTTTTTTCAATATAATTTCTATTTTAAATATATATATATATATTTTTTTTAAATATATTTCTTGAGATCTGTTTGAGTTGTTTATTACATTTTCTTTTTTTTTCCCATATAAGTATGCATGTAAATATAATATTTTATTTAGTTTTTAGTGATACATTTATGTATATGAATAATTATTATTTTTCTTTTTTTTTTTTTTGAATATTGTGTTTTTTTTTTCTTTTTTTGTTTTTTTTTTTTTGAATTTAGTTTTTTATCTTAAATCTTCTTCCTTCATTGAACTTCGTTCTTCGCATATGTTTAAGTATTTTCTTTTTGTTTTCTTTAGTTTGTTCTTCCTTTTTGTGATGTGTTTTTTTATTCTTTCGATTTTTTTTTCTTTTGTTTTTTTTTTGTTTAAATTATAACAAATTTACTTGTTGTTGATGTTTTTATTTTTAGTTTTGTTTTGTCGCAAATTATGTTTTTGTTGTTGACATTTCATGTGGTTTGAAAAACCATTAAACAACAGGAGGAAACAGTCTTTCTTTCCAGGTACCTAAGAATTAGAATTACAAAAATTAGAAATATTATATTAATATTATTTTATTCATATATATTTTTTCATTCCATAAAAATTGTCTCATCTTATCTTATCTCTTAAGGCTTGTAATCTGAGGATCTTTTCTTATCTGATAAACTAGTATGCATTATAGATTCTATAAAAGCATTGAATTTGAATGGTAATAAAGGATTTATGTACAAGATTCTTTATGTATTGGATACCTTTCAATATCAAAACATCTATATATTTTGGTATATGGGGATTCTAAGATTCTCGAAATATTTTTTAATATATTTTTATAATTTTACAAATAATATTTTTGATTTGACCCATAGTAGTAGTATAAATGGATCTAAGCTAAAGTTTGGAAAGTATTATACCACCAGTGTTTATACATATCTTGTACCTTATCCTTATATAGATCTAATAAAACTTTTCTATAACTCAATAAGAAAAACTTAGTGTACCATTTGGGCCTAGAATTATTTAATCCAATTCTTGAAGTTATTGATTCACCGGATATTTTTTGTTGAGAATTTTGTGAGATACATACAGGGGCAGATTTAGGCTGGGGCAACCGGGGCACCACATATTGAAGGCCTCCACAAATCTTCACATGAGTTTTTTTTTTTTTATTTTACTCAACACTATGAGGGCCTCCACAAATTTTGATTTAATCTTTTTTATTCATTTCATTTCATCTCAAATTATGTTACACTAGTAAAATATAAGTTAATTATTTCTAAAAGACATGGAAAAGCTACATCATAGACTATAATATTATTAGATTTGTTTCTGATTTTGCCCAGAATTTTTGAGAAAGTTGTAACTCTATGAAAACAGAATTTAATAAAAATAGAAAATTATGCGAAAAATTATTAATTTGTAAGTACACCCAAATTTCTTTTTACATGGAATTTTTTTACTCGATTTTGAAAAAACACGGTTTACAAATTAGACGAATAAATTTTGTTTTCACGATTTTTTTTTTGCACGATTTTCTAAGGAACGTATCCACCGTGTAAAAAAAGAGTTGGGTGTATATTTAGTAAAGATATTCAATTGAAATATTTATCATAATTTCATTGGCGTTACGTAATGATTTAGGCCTTGGGAAAAGTAGAAGTTTGGGGTCCCAAATCACAAGTAAATATTTTCATATTAAACACATTTTTAAAATATTTAACTCTCAAACTATCTGAAGATGAAGCTCTACACTGGCTAGGGTACCCTTTATTCACGAGACTACAGTCAGTAAGATAGGTAAACCATTATTAATCTCGACTGTTTTTGTTCGAGACCTTGAGCATATAGGTAAAGTGAAAGTATAAATATAAGTAAAATGGTTAATAAGTCTATGGACTCCATAAACGAAGTCATTGGTTTGGTACTGGTCAAATTCATTTTCATTTAGGGAATTTTTTGTTAAGGAAAAGTTTGGACTTCACTACGGGGAAGTCCTTAAGCCTGATCAATTATTTTGCTATAGCTGGGTACATTATAGAGGAATCCGGCGGACCTAACCGACATTATCGGTTCTGATAGATTCTCAGATTCTCTGTCTCCCATCCTATGGCTTTTTATATTTGTGATTTTATAATTTTTAGTACATTTTATTATTACATAATCTATATTGATTTTCTCTCCACTTCTTAAACTGCATAACTGAAATTCTGACTATATAAATATATAACTATATAGAATATATGGAAACATATGGATAGATGGTTACATTAATTATATATACTATTGTATACTGTACTTACCGCGTGACACATTTGACTTTGAGTTATTGCGTAGCGCTTGAATGTATTCAATTATTTTATTGAATTTTTTACTGTCTGTTTGTCTTTATTTAGATTCAATCTGAATTAATCTGAACTGATTTGTCTATCTGTCTGTCTATTTTTTAATTGTACTGCTTCGGTTAATTCTATATAAATATTTTGTTTTTCCTTTTTTGTTTTTTGACAATCGAGTAACATTTTGATTAACTCATTAATTGATTAGTTGAATGTGTGATTGATCCATCGATTGATTGATTGATTGCATGTGACTAAAGACTGATTAAATTATAGTACACATAATACGATTTAGGAATTTTTCCTTTAGCCTATTATTATTATGATTTTTTTTTTTTTTTTGTTTTGTAAATAATTTTTATTTTGTAAGTAAATCTCATTTTATGTTCTCCAATAATTAGTTTTTTGTACTCGTATGTACAAAAATATGGTTGTGAATTACATTGTAAGTAAGTTTGATTTGATTTGATTCGATTCGATTCGGTTCGGTTTTGTCATTAGGAAAATAATACCGTCATTAATGGATGATGTATAGTCCAATTATATATTTAGTACTAAGCGCTCTTTCGATTTGACGGATGGTCAAACACTGATGATGATTATGATCATGATGTGTATTGTAACTGATGTGTTGGTAATAAGATCCTTTAAAAAATCCATTCATTCATCTAGTGATGGCTCAAATAAGTTTTCCGTTTCAGGTAACCACTGCGTATGGGTGATGAAAGGCCCGTCTCATTGCTGCTCAAACGAAGGAACATTGAATCAATGCAATCGGATTGAATTGAATTGGATTGGTTGTTTGAGTTGATTCATTGATTGATTGATTGATTGATGACATCGTTAATGATTTGTTGTACATGGTGTTTTTATATATGTATGTATGTGCGTGTGTGTGTGTATGTGTGTGTTAATTTATATGTATTAATTGTTAGTTTTTAATTCAGCATTTAATAAAAGTTATAGATATTTTTGAAAGAGAGAAAGGGAGAAAGAAAGACCATTTTTGTTTCTTGCATAATTTTCATTCAATTCAAAATTTCTTTGTTATTTCATCTACATTTTTTCTAATTAAACACACACAACATCAATCAAATTTTATTATAATACATACCAACCAATTTTATAAACAAACTAAATAAATAAACAACAAAAACAACTGATAAGAATTTGCACTAAAAAAAAAAAAAATAAATAAATTAAAACAATTTAAAATTTTGTATGATAATTTTATTTTATTTTTTATTGTTTGCTTAATTCTTTCTTTGTAATATGAGAGAGAAAGATGTATAGATTGATAGAGAAGGAGACAGAGAGAGTGATAGTGAAAGGGACAGAGTGTGTGTATGTGTGCGTGAGAGAAAGAGAGAGAGAGAGAGAGAGAGAGAGAGCTTACTCATATAATTCTTTCTCTCATTGATTGATTGAGGACTTTCGTTGAACCATTGTTCTTGTTACATCTAAGCATCCATCATTGTTGTTTGATCATGCAATCTTTTATTTTGATGTGAGTAATTAATGGTGATTGTGATAAATATGGTGTGTATTGTGTGTGTGTGTGTGTGTGTGTGTGTGTGTGTGTGTGTGTATTGTGTATTTTGTGTGTGTATTGTGTATTTTGTGTGTGTGTGTGTGTGTGTGTGTGTGTGTGTGTGTGTGTGTTTGTGTGGTGATGTTGAGTAAGCATTTTAAAAAGCGTCGCAAAAATATTTTATTTTTGGTTTTTTTTGGGTTTGGAAAAAAATGAAAGAAAAGAAAAACTTATTTTTAATATTTAATGATAATCACAATGACAATTATTAATCATTTTATGGTACTATATAAATTAATAATATTATCTAATAATAATAATAATTATTAATTAATAATAATAATTATTAATTATTATTATTATTGTAGAACTAATTATATTACATACATATTTATTAAACATTCTGCATAATAATGTGTGAATTTTATGTATTTTATTATTACTATTATTAATTATTTATTTATTTAAAAAATTTAAAATTATGTATTATAATAATTAAAACTTGTTCACTTGCTTTAAATACTTGTTCGTTCCATTTCTTATTCACTTATTACTTCACATTCATACGAATAATATGTACTGTGTATCAAAAAAGTTTTGGAACAGACAAAAAATTTGGAAAAATGCATCCGAAAATATCTCATTCTAACAATTTTAGAAAAACAATTTGATGCAGTTTTAATCATTGCTTCATTGCCTTTCAAATGAAACCAAAAATGTCCCGTTATGTTTCACACAACAGGATTTATAAAGAAAAATAACAAAAAAGTCACGTAAAGACGCCTGGCACTTGAGTCCCATTATTCCAAAATAACAGTAATCACTTTGCTTTCTTTGCTATGCTTTTTTTTGCTACTTATAATTATTGCATTCGATAATTGTTTACAAACGTTTTAAGTTTCTTTCAATTGTGAATTTGTGAAGGAATCATCAATATGGGCAAAGAAATACCAGCAGAAATCCGTAAATTAGTAATTAATCTTTACAATGAGCAAAAGTCTTATCGCGAAATTGGCACAATAGTGCAGAGGTCATATTCAAGTGTTCGAAACGTTGTAAAACACTATATAAATACTGGGCAATTAGAGCCTAAGGGCAGATGTGGTCGCCTGTTGTGTGAAACATAACGGGACATTTTTGGTTTCATTGGCAAGGTAATGAAGCAATGATTAAAACTGCATCAAATTTTTTTTCTAAAATTGTTAGAATGAGACATTTTCAGATGCATTTTTCCAAATTTTTTGTCTGTGCCAAAACTTTTTTGATACACAGTATGTATTTATGTAATTCATCAACTCACTCAATAATAACTTTGTTCATTGAAATTAAATATAATTTTATAATATCAAAAATAATAAATTATATGTGAATTAAATATAAATTAATAAATCTGCACTCCAAAAAAAAAAAAAAAAAAAAAATGAGTAATGAATATATTTTATAATAAATAAACATTTAAATATATTCTTCCAAGAGAATTTGCTTATTTCCGGAGGAGACTGCGGCATTTGTCTGTTCGTATGCATTGCTGTTGTTTTTATAAACCATTGAGTTGAGTTGAGTTGATTTTGGATTCGATGCGATTCGAGCGGTTTGGATTGTGAATGGTCAGTGGTCATTGATGAGTTGCGGTGTGGTATGCGTATATTTTTGTTTGATAGAATAGCAAATGCAAAATTCCCAACAAAGAAGTTGTAGGAGCATCGTCGTCGCATATGTGATTTTGAAGTTTTTTTTTTTTATTTGTTTTTGATTTGATTGCGTTTTCGTTGTAGGAGGCAGGCAGCAAAACAGCAAGGCAGGCAGAGGTAGGCGGGCGGACAGGCAAAAGGAAAACGTGCATTGTGTTGTGTATTGACGTGCAATATATAATAATAAAAAAAAAAAAGTAAAGAAAGAAAGAAAAAATAATGGAAAAGTGAAGAAAGAGAAAGTGTGCGCGCGCATTTCCACATGCGAATGGGTACGGCGGCATATGTTAAAAATATAAAATAAGTATAATTTAATAAATTCATTTCAAAATTTAAATTAATTCAACATATAAATATTTAAATTAGAAAATAAATACATACAGAAACCAGTAAAAAGAAGATTAACTTTGGCTATGCCGAAGTTGTAATACTTTTCACGCCCCTCCTCCTAGTGGCTCGAGGATCTTGAGATTTACATTGTTGTTGGATATGAGTCAAATAATTGTAGTGTCTAAATTTCAAGTCGATAGTACAAAAAACAAAGAAGTTTTTCTAATAAAAACTTGAATTTTGATCTGGTTTTGCATGGGGGTACCCCTACTGGTGGTCCAAGGGTCTTGAGTTGGTGAATATGAGCCAAATACTTAGAGTGTTCAAATTTTAAGTCGGTAGTACAAAAAACAAAGAAGTTTTTCTAATAAAAAAATGAATTTGGATCTGGGTTTGTATAGGAAATACCCCTCCTGTTGGTCCAACGGTCTTGATTATTGCTGGATATGGGTCAAATAATTATAGTGTCCAAATTTCAGGACGATAGTACAAAAAACAAAGAAGTTTTTCTAATAAAAACATGAATTTGGATCTGTATTTGTATAGGAAGTACCCCTCCTGTTCGTCCAAAGGTCTTGATAATTACATTGTTGCTGGATATGGGTGAAATAATTATAGTGTTCAAATTTCAGAACGATAGTACAAAAAACAAAGAAGTTTTTCTAATAAAGACATAAATTTTGGATCTGGATTTGTATGGTGGTCCGATTCGGTTGATTCCAACAAATGTATTATTGCGTATGGTGAAAAGAAAGCTTCGTGTAAAATATCAGGGACTGGGGGACTAGTTTGTATACATACAGACGGACATGACTACATTAACTCCTATCGTCGTATCGATTATGGAAAATATTAACAATTAAACATTTCATTTTGCATCTAAGAAATTTTCCCGGTTATGAAAGTTATCCATAAAAGAGCTTTATTCCAGTATTATGAAAAATGTAATGTTGGATAGAGACTTCTACTAGTCTTGATCTTTTCAATATACATCTATGATTTTTTTATACAATGCTGAACCTCTCCTTCATTTTAGCAATTAATTAAGGGCACCACAATAGAACTTTTATGTTGAAATGAACATCATAAGTATTCGTTCGTTTGTCAAAAATAACATTAATTTTAGATCATGATAGAGTCCTTAATATTGAATTTCAATAAATAGTTTCATTTTTATATTTCGCGAAAGGATAATCCTAGTGTTGTATTGATATTCTTGGAGAATATTTTGAAAAACCGTTTCCGATAAATGTTTGTTCTCTATTTCCGAAATACTTATAATAGGCTGCCCTTATACTATATAATGAAGATTTCTATTGTTTAGTTAAATGAAAGAAATCTTTAGTTTTCTGAAGAATATTCTTTTAAAAAATTGGGATGGGGTTGAAGACTTCAAAGTGGAAGAAAATATTTTTGAAAAAAAAAAAAAAAAAAAAATAAATATTTAAATAAAAATAAATTTCATTTCCATTATTCCAACGGTCATTAATCAATTGTTGAGTCTCCTTAATTGTAAATCCTTTTTGTAAGTAAATTTAAGATTATGAAAAATGAAACAAAATTTACTGAACTGAATTGAATTGAACAAAGGTTACGAGGAGGCATATGAAATAACACAAATTATAAAATACGAAAAAAAATAAAAAAAATATTTTAGAACAACAAAAGAATTGTAAAATGTTATTGAAGACGACGTTTGGCTGTAGAATCGATCAAGTGGGTAAATTGTTGTTATTTATGAGATTGAAATGTTTGAATGATTATACAAAGCATTCTTATATAATATCTTCTCAATAGTAGAACTAAGCAACTAAGTGCCAAAATATACTACATGATGCATTACAGATTTTCATGTCTTTGCTAAAGTGCAGCACAAGCTCTTTATATACTTATAGAAGTATATACTATGTACATACTAAACACATATGTATGTATATACTACGTACATGCTATCAATTATGTTGTTCTGTACAATATGTATGTATGTATGTATGTATTTTTTATATAGATTCATACATAAGTAAGTACTGTGTATATAGAAATATATGAAGGAATTCTATTTAGATTGAACAGTTTCTTTCTTACCTTCTTCGTCTGGGGTTCGATGTTTGTCCAGGCAAATTGAAACAACCACGTGGTATTACCATACGTGCGTTACCTTTGGCTGGTCTTGATCCACCAACCGCTTGTAAACCAGCCAAATGGGCAGCATAACCTTCACTAAGCACTGTAGAACTCGCCTGTAGTTTTTTGCTCACCTATTCGGAAGATTGATTTGTTTATTTCAAATAAGTTTAATTGAAAAATTGAAAAGTTTCATTGAAAATTACAAAAAGCAAATCAAAACATAAACATACCTTGCCCACAATGAATATCTGATCGGCACGGAGACCGACATTTGTATAAACACTAATGTCTTTACTGCTGCCATAGGCAGCCATTATTGAGATTCCATGATTTTGAACGAGATTATTTAAATAGGCGGTTTTATGGCCGAGCGGATCGGTTAGTAGACCATCCGCGAACGAGATAAGACCATGCGGAAAATTATGTTGACTGAGCCAGCTAACTACTCGTTGTTGTTGCATATCCGGTCGACCCGTGATATAAATCAAGAGATAACCAAGTTCTTGCCAATGTCGACAAACATCAACAGCGCCGGCACGTACTTTTGGATCACGGCCCGTTACAGACATTGATGCCGTAAACGAGCCATCAATACTAAATACTACACATTCAGTGAGTGGTGGCACCACGGCCATATAACAATCAACCGATGTGTGATCGCCACGTACAACCATTTTTACCGGATATATGCCATAGCCGAGTGACAAATGATCAGGTATACTATAGGAAATGCGACCATTCTTATCGGTCACTTCGGTTGTTAGGAATGTCCATTCGCCGACCGGTGGATCTTTCATAATGTGAACATCGACTTTCTCACCATGCAATGTGATCATATCCAAAGGACCGTACATGAATCGGGCATTCAAACGTTGCTCGCGACCCTCTTGTACAATGACATCGTTGGCACGATGATTGGCGGCAACATTCTTGAGCTTTACCGAGGTACGTTTTTTAATCCATTTCTCACGTGGTTGACCCGGATTAAAGGCCATATTGTCTTTATCATCGTTACCAACAAATGGAATGCCCTCGAATTTACCAATCTATATGAAAAATATTAATTTAAGTACACTAGAATCTGGAATAGGAGATTGAAAGAATAGAAGAAGAACTCACTTGACGCAATACAAATGCAATTACGTCAGCACTTTCCCAGTAACTGGCATGGAACAAATGAGGCAAGGCATGCGCAGGAAAAGTACTAAGACCCTCAGGACAATAGAGCGCATAATCCAGACGTTTGGTACCCCACCATTTGGCTTGTACTAATAAAAATTATAAATAAAAGAAAATTATTGTATTTTGATCAGTTTGTTAGTTATGGAAGCGTGACTAAATACTTATATTTAAGAGCTCTAAATTATTGATCTAGAATAATGACATAGTTGATTCTTGATGTTAATGGATCTGAAAAACCAGTAAAAAGAAGATTAACTTTGGCTATGCAGAAGTTGTAATGTTCTTCATGCACCTTTTAATCTTTAGATTATTGTTCTAAGGTTCATGTTTTATATGGGAGGTCTCTCGTGACTCCCATCTGTGGTACACGAATGATTCCAAGACTGACACTGGCGTAGGAGCTGGAGTATTTGGGGAAAACCCAAGGAAGTGCATATAGTCTGTAGCATGGGCCAAGAGAACTCAGTATTCCAGGCAGAAATACATGCCATAGAACTATGTATCAGAGAGAAATTAATGTGTGCTACATACTTATTCACACGGACAGTAAGGCTGCTCTACACGCACTCAACGCCTTTGAATTCAAATCGATGATAGCTTGGGAATGTCTAGTACTACTTAAGTCATTGGCCTTAAATAACCATATCAATCTCATTTGGATACCTGGGCATAGCGGGTACTCTGGGAACGAAGAGGCAGATGATCTCGTCAGAAAAGGAACGCCCTCATTGGACCATTACCGTTCTGCGGACTGCCTTGGAGCTCCACTAGGTCTAATAACGAAAAGTGGCTTGCTATAAATTCGCATCAATATTGGGTCAGCACGAACAATATCAGAGTAGCGAAAATATTCATGCCAACCAGCTCTAGCAAAAGAACACAAGAAATACTGGGACTAACACGGAGAGGCATACGTTTAGACTCAGGATTCTTAACAAGTTATTGCAGAGTGTTGAAGCACCTATGCAATATGAATAGCAATAATAACGATAATTGTAGACTTTGCAATGAAGAAGAGGAAACAGCAGAGCATGTGCTATGCCACTGTGAGGGTCTGATATGGACAAGATTCCGATACCTGGAACCAATCGATATCGTAGGTTTATTTCCCAGAAAGATTCTGGAGTTCCTGATGAATAATAAAATTTCGGAGGAACTATGATCAATAGGGTTGTCACAATAGGTCCATTAGTGGCCACGATGACGAGGTGTAATTTGATTCCCATCCCTTACATAATCTAATCTAATCTAGTAGTCTGAGGGTCTTGATATTTACACACTTGGTGAAAATGGGCCAGATACATTATCCAGATACAGTGTCCAACTTTCAGTTCCATAGTATAATAAACAAAAAAGTATTTTTTTTAATTAACAAGATGAATTTGAATCAGGATTTGTATGGGAGGTACCCCTCCAAGTGTTGCGGAGTCTTAAAATTTAAAAGGTTGGCGGATATGGGACAGATACTGATAGTGTTCAAATTTCAGTTCCATAGTATAATGAATAAAAAAGTTTTTCTAATAAGCATATAAATTTTGGATCTGTGTTTGTATGGGGGGTACCCCTTCTAGTAGACCGAGGGTCTTGAAATTTTTATGGTTTGTGGATATGGGTCAGAGACTTATAGTTTTCGAATTTCAGTTCGATAAGTCAAAAAACAAAAAAAATTTTCTGATAAGAATATTAATTTAAAAGAGGGTTTGTATGGGAGGTACCTCACCTAGTGATCCGATTCGGTTGATTCACGAACTTGGCCGGCGTTTGGTAAAAAGAAACCGATGTACAAAATTTTAGCTCTCTAGCTCAAAAACTGAAGGACTAGGAGTGCGATCAGACGGACCGATGGACAGACGGACATGGCTAAATCAACTCGTCTTATCGAGCTGATCACAAATATATAAACTTTATGGGGTCTCCGATGTCTCCTTTCTGTGTGTTACAAACTTCATGACAAACTTATAATACTATTCACTAACGTGAAGAGTATAAAAACAAAAAGTTGTTCTAATAAACACATTAATTTTGGATCTGAGTTTGTATGGGAGGCACCCCCTAGTAGTTCGATTCGCCTGATTCCAAACAAATGTACTGTGTATGGAGAAAAGAAAACTCTCTACATTAAAAATTGAGGGACTAAGTTGCATACATACAGGCGGACATGGTTAAATCAACTCATCTCGTCGCGTTGATCAAGAATATATATACTTTATGGGGTCTCCGATGTCTCCTTTTGTGTTTTAAAAACTTCATAACAAACTTATAATAAATACTATGCACTGCGTGAAAAGTTTAGAAATAGTGCAATAATCTTAATCTTAGTAATCATGTCAAAATCTTGTAAATTTTTATCAAATTTAGCTAAATAGGACATTCATATCTAAGCCATTTTAACAAACATACTAAATATATATATCAAACGATAAGAAGAAGGAAGTGTGTAAATAAATGGATATAGCCGTGTTCACATTTTCGTTTGTCCGGATGCCAGTTTCTTGGAAACTATAAAACCTATAAGAGCTGGTGGCATGGGGACTCCGGTTGTATGAAAAGATCAGATAAACCGTAGAAAATTTATTTTTTTTTATGAGTGACAATACTTTATGGTACATTCTGTTATATATAATGGATTGTTATATGCCGAGATTAAGTAATAAACGCTCAGAATGATCCAGATGAGTAATTTAGCCCCAATATCTCTAATCTATAGGTTACTTTTTGAATGACATCCATTTAATATTTGATTGATATAATCTCAATGAAATTAATGGAGACTTTAAAGCATAATTATAAGCATTTTTGGGTAAGAAAAATCTTCCAGCTAGATGGATCATGATAATCATAAACTACATATATAGAACGTGTGGGAAAAGCGAGAGATTTCTTAACCAAATGATGATTATAGAAGTGCTGAGTGGGTTGGTTGTGTTTGAGGAGTGACTTCACCTCACCTATGCGCAATCCCCAAAATTATAAAAGCATTATTAATGGGTCACAATAGTAGACACAATAACTAATTAATTAAATACCATATTTGGGAAGTGGGTTGGGGGTCTCTAGCAACTTACGTGAATGTATAGTACTTAGCGATACATTTTCAATAAGACCAGAAATAGTACTTTGCATTGAAGCATCTGATAAGCGACGATTTCCCAACAGATGGTTGCCATCATTGAAATGCTGTGGGTGGGACTGTATAACTTCCACTGAAATATTACAAAATTAAATTAAATTCTTTTCTCTCAATTGCCGTCAATTGTTAAATGGGAACTTACATAAATGCAATGGTTGGCCATTACCTAAAGGGTATTTGGCATAGCGTGGCACATTCACCGGTGACAGTATGGAGAATCTAGCGCTCAACAATGGTTCCAGACGCGATGCAATAGGATCGGTAGGATGGAATAGATTGTAGACTTGATTGCAATTTGGCCGAGCAAGTGCTGCTTTTGAATCATGTAGCTTACGTGATGCTAATACGACAGACAATGGTGAGCCGAACATAAAGAAATCACTAACATCAAAATCTAATTTGATAGCACGGGAATCACTTGAAGAAGACGAGCGACGACGACGTGGCGATGGTGCTACCAATAAGCGTTTTGCATCTAAATCCGAGTCTGTAAAACGTTCATCTTCGTCTGTACGTGATGAACGACTACCGCCGTCACCGATACCGGCGCCGCCACCAGTACAGCCAACACCTCCAATACCCCCACCAGCACCAGCACCATTTGAACGGCAGAGTGCCTCGTAGGCTAATAGTGAACCCATTGAATCACCAAGCATGACTATTTGTCCAGAAAAGCCATGGCCTTCTTCAGATTTTAAAAACTCATGATAGACAATATTTGCAGCGGCGACTGTTTTATTTACGGTCTCTTGGAATTCCGGTGATGCAACTGAGAGTAACGGTATCGCGCCAATGGGCACATCAGCAATTTTTGGTAAATCGGCGGCCGAAGGTGATGCATCAAACGAATAGGGACTGAGGCTAGAAAGTATGCCCAGCGCATCGGTGCATATCGAAGGGCATGGCACCATTTTGATGGTGACATGTGTCAACAGACTAGGATAATGTTGACGCATGACCGCCTCGAATGCGCCGCGAAACGTGGTCACATCGGATTTTTTGGCAGTCAACTCACTAGATGCATCCAGAACGCTGCCCGCATGTACGACGAGTACAAGTATTGTGGTGGGACAGGAGGGTGTGCTTGGCGAGCCCGGTGGCGACGAGTCGTGACTGCGGTCGACGCTCGCCGATGAACGTAACTGACGCTTGTTGCCTCGCTCAGAGGCAACACGCATTAGGAAATCTTGATTAAATATACTATCATCCTGTTTGTTGCGACCACCACCACTGCCACCAGAATTCGGTCCACCATGTGGTGGTGGACTGTCATCACATTCGCCCAGCAACTCCAACGAACTCCATTTCGCCAATGAATTGGTTTCGTTTGTATCTGAAACAACAAAATGTTCTTTATCAATATTCTTAAATGTGAATTTATAAGAATTTATCAACAAACAAACAACATACCCACGCAATCAAAGAATTCCTCATCTGAATTAGATTTTGAATCCACCTCAAGTCGTTCCATACGCCAATTTGCAACCTGCATAAGATGGACATGGATGTTTATGAGTGGGAAATAAGAAAAACCATAATTAGTTAGTGATTGTCGTAGAAGATAATCGTGTAGTACTTAGTACTAAATGAGCAACATGCAAATAATCATGGACAAAAAAACACAACAATTATGTAAAAAAAGGAAACTAAAAAGAGAATAAAAGAAAGAAAAAAACAAACAAACAAACAAACAAAGAACAACAACAACTTACGTTTCGATGTGAAGCATTTTTGGGATGCTGCTTTTTTGAGTATTGAGTTCAACAGGTGAGTAAGTGGGTGGCCACCAAGAAAACCAAATAAAAGTCAAAATCAACAAATTGAGAACAACAACATCAACCTCACCACTAAACGATCAAACAACATCACATATATACGTATATAAATACTCACACATACATACACACATACACATACACACATATATATATAAAGGGCTTATCAAAATTATAGGACACTTCGAAAATTTTACTGCCAAGTCTCACCAAATCTGTACTTTTTATATTCGGTTGGTGAAAAAGTAATGTCGTATTTTGTCAATAGATGACGACATATCTTGTGTTGTACTTATCGCATCGGGTCACACTAAACTGCGATTTGAAGACGACAATCTGTGCTACAAGTGTCTCTTTGACAGTGTTGTGATCGTACGTTTCAGTCTCAAGTTATAGTGCGTCAAAGATGGTGTTTACTACCTGAGAGGTAAAAATATAACGAAGGCGCACCCCGTACTGGTAGACCAATCGTCGTAGAAACCGATAAAATCGTCGAAATCATCCAATTAGACCGGCATGTGAGCATTCCCTCGGTTGGCCAGGAACTGGGTGTAGACCATAAAATCGTTTGGAACCATTTGCAGAAGATTGGATTCCAAAAAAAAGCTGGATGTTTGGGTGCCACACGAGTTGACGCAAAAAATTCTCTTGGACCGAATCAACGCCTGCGATGCACTGCTGAAACGGAACGAGCTCGACCCATTTTTGAAGCGGATGGTGACTGGTGATGAAAAGTCGATCGCGTACGACAACGCCAAGCGAAAAAGATAGTGGTCGAGGCGCGGCGAGCCGGTCCAAACCATCGCCAAGCCCGGATTGACGGTCAATAGGAATGGTGTTGTGTTCCACCAGGACAACGCTCGGCCTCACACATCTTGGTGATACTAAGTTGGCCTCAAAAGAGGCTTGCGAAAACTGGTTGTCTGAGTTTTTTTGCAAATGAAGAGGGGAGGTTTTATAAGAGGAGGGGGGGGATAATGAAGTTACCTTCTAATGCAAACAAAACGGCGCATATTTGACTTAAATCGGATAATTCTAAGTATGTTAAATAAAGCGTCAAATTCCGATCACAAATACGACATTTCATTTTCCCCAACCCAATATATTGACAAAAATATAAATCACGAATGATAGTCCAAAAATTAAGCTACAAAAAAACCGTACGATTTCTATTTTTAGCATAGCATTGGAAAAGAACCGTTAGTTTTAGTTGAAATGATTGCATTTTTAGCCAGCTGCTAGGCATATCATAATTATAGGACACATCAAAACGTGCATTGAGACAGAGCGTATCAATTTAATTTTTTAGTGTAACAGGAAAATACAAGTTTTTAAGTAATTTTAAGCATAATGCCACGATCAACACGTTTAACTGAGCAGGAAAATTGCTCAATTAATGCATATTCAATGTCGGGCTTGAATGTGAGCCAGATATCAAAAAAAATTGGTCGTAGTCGCCATGTTATTGCGAATTTTTTTGCAAAACTCAAAAGAATACGGTAAAGTACGCAGTACCGGAAGGAAACCGATACTTACTGGAAGAGATAAAAGGAGCATCGTAAAAAAAAGCGAGTAATTCTACTGTATCGTGCTCCCAACTTGCTGTTTCTTGCTGGAAGAAAGTATCTCCAATGACTGTTTGGCGGACATTAAAATCATCGAAACACATTGTTAGAGGTGTGTTGAAGAAGGTGCTCTGCCACAAAAGCGCCATAAGGCAGCTCGTCTCCTTTTTGCTCAAAGTAACTTGGCAACAAACTGAGACTCAGTAAGACATTTTTAGTTGGAATCCGTTTTATGATTTTAATGTGAGTTCCTTAGGTAATTTATAGGTAATTTTTTCCGATGAGAAAAAATTTAATCTTGATGGACCAGATGGGTTTCGCTATTATTGGCATGATTTGAGGAAGGAACCCCTTGTTTTTTTTAAAAGAAAATTTGGTGGCGGATCGGTGATGGTGTGCGGCCCACTTAAAAAATCTGGTACGCTTGAATTACAGTTCACGACCTCAAGAATGAATAGCGAAGGGTACATTAATGTGCTGGAGAGTAGTCTGCTCCCTTTTCTGATGGAAAACAGAGAACAATCACTTATTTTCATGCAGGACAATGCGCGTATCCACACAAGTCGCCAAACAATGACTTTTTTAGAAAACTGCTCTGTACAAGTTATGGACTGGTCAGCTTGTCCGCCGGACTTAAACCCCATAGAAAACATTTGGGGAGTATTAGTTTGGTGGATATACGCAGAAAATAAAAGATTTCCCAATGTTTTCGAACTAAAAAAGTCAATTTTATGCGAATGGGACAAGCTCAAGCCGGCATTATTAACTAACCTCATAAATTCGATGAAAAAACGAATTTTTGATGTTGGAATAAGCCGAGGTGGCTACATTGGCTACTAATTTTAGTTGTTTTAATAAATAATTAACTTTACATACTTGTTTTTGTTTTGCAAAAGTGAAAATTAACAAATGTCCTATAAATATGATATGCCTAGCAGGTGGCTAAAAATGCAAGCATTTCAACTAAAACTAACGGTTCTTTTCCAATGCTATGCTAAAAATAGAAATCGTCCGTTTTTTTTTTGTAGCTTATTTTTTGGGCTATCATTCGTGATTTATATTATATTTTTGTCACAATATAAAAAGTACAGATTTGGCGAGACATGGCAGTAAAAATAATTTTGATAAGCACCTTATATACATATCTATATATAAAGGGTTTTCCAATAAGAGGTGTTATTCTGAATAGGCCGCTATTTCGGTAGATGTCACTTTTGAAGCTGTCATTTTTTGACATTTGACAAATAGAAGCTACGCCATTAATAAAAATGGAACGATACACGCTCACAACAACGCATTGAAATTTTTAAATGGTGAAAACTTAGCAGAGACGGTTCGTAAAACTAAAACATTTTTGGGTCGTCGTGAAACACCTTGTCGGGAAGAAATACAGAAATTGGTGAAAAAATTCGAGCTGTTGGGACAAATTAGTGATGTGAAGAATAAAACCCGTGCACGTCGCTCAAGAATAACTGAGAATATTGTTGCTGTGGCCCAAAGTTTTGAAGAAAACACAGGTTTGTTCATTCCTCATCGTTCTTTGGAATTGGGCATTCCTCAAACGTATTTTGCATAAAGACTTGGGTCTTAAGGCTTATAAAGTTTAGTTAACACAAGAACTCAAACCGGCCAATCATCAATAACGTCGTGTCTTTGCTGATTGGGTCTTTGAAATGCATAGTAATGATCCGGAATTCCATGGAAAAATCATCTTGACTGATGAGGCCCATTTCCACTTCGGCGGCTACGTGAACAAGCAAAATTGTCGCATCTCGGAAAATCCAAGAGTTATTGTTGAAAAGCCTCTCCATCCTCAACGTGTGACTGTTTGGTGCGGTTTATGGTCCGGCGGGATCATTGGACATTACTTTTTCGAAAATGAGGCTGGGGCAACAGCTACGGTGAATGGATTGCGCTATCGAGAGATGTTTAATGATTTTTTATGGCCGGAATTGGATGGTATTGATCTGGACAATGTTTACTTTCAAGAAGACGGCGCTACGTGCCACAAAAGCAACGAAACCATTGATCTTTTACAGGAAAAGTTTCCGGACCGTGTTATCTCTCGAAGAGGTGATCACAATTGGCCACCGAGATTTTGTGATTTAACACCTTGCGACTTCTTCCTTTGGGGCCACGTAAAAGATAAGGTCTACGCCAACAGCCCAGCATCGATTCAAGACCTCAAAGATGGAATTCGTGAGGCTATCGAGGACATAGGGCAGCCACTTTGCGATTTGGTTATGGAAAATGTTATGAAAAGGAAATGGTCCTGTAAGCGTGGTCGTGGTGGCCATTTGGCTGATGTTTTTTCATTAGTAACGGCATACCTTCTTCTTTATAATGAAATAAACATCCGATCATTTATCTCAAAAAATGACATTTTTCTTTGAATATCAAAATAACACCTCTTATTGGAAAACCCTTTATATATATATATCAATTAAACCAAAGAAAAAAATTTTTAAAAACATACAAAGAATTCATACATTCATCTAGACATCAATCAATCAATTAGTTAATCAATCAATGATCAATGGATGTGAATCAATCATTGTTTGAATCATTTGAATCACTCACCTGTAAATCAAAACTGTGAGCAGAACCAACAGGCGAATGTAATGCACCCTTTGAGCCAAATTTGCCTTTGGTTGTTGCCATTTGTATGCTTTGCGAACGTGAACGATTGTTTGTTGTATGTCCATCAACTTCACCATCTACCTCGGCTTCATCTTCCTCTTCAGAGCTTACCTCGCAACTTGGTGGCTCTTGGGTGACAATGGGTGGCGGTGCTCCAGAAGATTTTTTACGTTCGCTACCAGCGGGTATCGATGTACTAACATAAGCCTCTGAATTGCTTTCTGCTAAAGACAATTTTGAACATACAAAATTATTAAACATATCGACATACATAGTACACCCAAATCTCTTTTTACACGAACTTTTTTTACTCGATTTTGAAATAACACGGTTTACAAATTAGACGAATTAATTTTTTTTTTATGTTGTACGAATTCAAAGAAACAAAATTTTAAGTCTGTTTTTTTTTCCAGTGTTTTAAAGCAAATTCGTGAATTTATGTTTGTATACGAAAACAAAATACAATTAGGGGAATACCCGAATAATGATTTATACGCTTTTTCTTTATCTCAAATTGAATCTCGTGTTGAAATGCTCAGTTCGAAGGCAGCAACATTTGTATTGCTCATTATTTTTTATTACAAATAAAAGTAATATTGTGTTAAATATTTGGTAATATAAAAGTTCGATAATCAATATTAATATTAATTCATTGTTATGAAACCCGATAAAAAAGATGTTTAAAGAAAATACTCTAAAGAGACAAACAATTTCTCTAGAGACTAAAATACAAATCTTAGACTGTCTAAAGAGAGGTGAAGGCCCCACATCCGTTGGCAAAGCGTTTGGATTAAACGAAGCGACTTTAAGGACAATCAGAAAAAATGAGGATTCCATTCGACAATCAATAATTTCTGGATCTAAGCTCAGTTCCAAAGTATCTTCTTATAGTCGAAATCATATCTTTGAGAAAACGGAAAAACATATGGTCTTCTGGATAGAAGATTTACTAAAAAAAAAGAATACCTATCGATGGGAAAATTATAAAGGAGAAATCACTTAGAATATACAGCCGACTTCAGGAATTGGAGCCATCAACAAGCTTTCAGGAAACGAAGAATCTGATATTTAATGCAAGTGATGGATGGCTGACAGGTTTTCTCAAAAGGCACGCATTTCATAATGTAAAAATAAAAGAAGAAGTTGCTTCAGCATACGAAAATGCTGCAAAAAACTTTCCGGATGAACTAGCAAAAATAATTGAACAGGGCGGTTATAATCCAGATCAAATATTTAATGCAGACGAAACGGGATTATTCTGGAAGAAAATGCCTACAAAAACTTATATAGCAAAGTCTGAAAATCAGCTAGTGGTTTTAAAGTAGCCAAAGATCGGGTGACGTTCTTGTTTTGTAGTAATGCGTCTGGTGAAACAATTTTCAAGCCTCTGTTAATCAAGAAATCTCTTATGGCGCAAGCTTTAAAAGGTAGGAACATTAAACAACTTCCAGTTCATTTGATGGCGAATAAAAAGGCATGGATGACGGCTGATCTGTTTACAAACTGGTTCAAAAACTGCTTTGTTTCTGAAGTCCAGAAATATATGGAACAAAAAGGTTTGGAATTCAAAATACTTTTGCTCGTTGATAATG
The DNA here is from genome assembly GCA_035041805.1 of Amiota mariae. Taxonomy (NCBI): domain Eukaryota; kingdom Metazoa; phylum Arthropoda; class Insecta; order Diptera; family Drosophilidae; genus Amiota; species Amiota mariae. The sequence continues at coordinate 167,947 of JAWNKV010000708.1, read as the reverse complement.
CCCCCAGCCACCCAGTGCTGGATCATCCAAATATTAAATTGCTGTTTTTGCCGCCTAACACCATCTCGCTGATTCAGCCACTCGATCAGGGTATTATAGCAGCATTTAAAATGTACTAAATATATTTAAGATTCAGTGAAGAAACAAAATTTAACGGTTGTGGAAGCATGGAAAAAGTTTACGATTCTGGATTGTATTACACATGCTTCTTTTGCCATCAAACAGTTGCGCCAATCCACTTTAAATACTTGTTGGAAAAAACTTTGGGCGGCATGCGTCAAAAGTGGAAGTTTTGATCCACAAAAATCAGATGTGTGTTCTGAAATTATAGATATATCACAGACAATTGGTGGCGAAGATTTTAACAACATTCAAACAACTGAATTGATGCAAGAAAGCCCTTTGGATGAGGACGATTTGATTGATGTCATGACAGTTGATGATAACAAAGAAGCCGATAATGACGAAATAGAAGGTGAAATTAAGTTATTAACAGCTGATTTAATTAGCGAAGACTTGAAATTTGCTACAAACATGGGACAACACTTTCTAACTTATGATCATGACATGGAGCGTGCATTAAAATTTCAATGCAATCTTCAGTTTTGTGTAGCTGGATATCAAGAATTATATAAGGAACTTAAAAAAAAAAAAAAAAAACAGCTGCTAATAACAAACTTTCTAACAAAAAAACCAACAACTTTTTACATTTCGGCGAAAACGTAATGGCAGATTGTCGAGAACAATGCGCGGCTGTGAAGTTTTGTGGGGAAATCGGCCGCGGAAACTATTGTAATGCTTAAGACTGCTTATGGGGATGCTGCCCTAAGTAAAACCAGAGTTTACGATTGGTTTTCACGTTTTAAAAATGAAGAAATGTCTATTGAAGACCAACTTCGTTCAGGACGCCCATCAACATCAAGAACTGATGAAAACGTCGACGGTCTGCACTCATTCGTGAAGACCGTCGCCGAACTATTGATCAACTCTGTGAGTCGGGAATGTCATGGAGTTCAATTCAGAGAATTTTATTCGAAGATTTGCACATGAGAAGGGTTGCATCGACTGGTTCTTCCATCAAGACAACGCGCTGGCCCACACCGGCCTTTCCGTGAAGCAATTTTTGATCAAAAACGCCATGACACCGATTGTCCACCCCCCATACTCACCGGATCTAGCCAACTGTGACTTCGTTTTGTTCCCCAGACTCAAAAGGAATATGAAAGGAAAGCTTTTTGCCACTGTGAAGGTGGTGAAACAAAAATCGCTGGAAGGCTTAAAGGACATCTCGATGAGTGAATTTAAAAACTGTTTTGAACAATGGAAAAATCGTTTGGAGAAGTGCGTTGTGGTCAATGGAGAATACTTTGAAGGTGATCAAAATTTGGTGTTAAAATATTAAGAAATAAAGAAGTTATGACGAAATTCCATTTTTTTTTTGTGGGTCCCCCCTCGTACACCTATTTTTACTGCATAGATTTTTTTTTTTTTTTTTTTTGATAAAAATGAATTATTTCTTGTTTTATAAATAACTTTGATTTCATTTTTACTTTTTATGCACGGTTTTTGGGGAAAATATATATAGATTTTCCAACTTACACGATTTTTTAAAGTTTTGTCGCATGTATATTTTTACACGATTTTCTAAGGAACGTATCCATCGTGTAAAAAAAGAATTGGGTGTACTTATATACTTAAGTCTTGTGATATACTCACCATCATCACCACTGCCACCATCCTCGTTTTTACCCATTTTCTTGGCCAAAGCCAATTGGGTTTGTCGTTCGATTTCGCGTATATCTTCAATGGTTAAACCATGCCATTCATCTTGCCATGCCCATGCCTGACGATGAGCACGCAACATAGTTTTGCGAAGCGCAACATCATGTATGAATTTCTCTAGTTTAGTTTGCATGCCCCAATAACGAAATTCAACCCGGCAAATCTTATAGGCACACATCAACGACATGTTTCGTGCGGTTGGTTGTTTCTTGTTTTTTATTTCACGCCAATACTCTTCGAGCCAATCTTCATTGAGTGGTCCGCGTGATGTTTTTTCCGATATAAAAAGTTTTGGATCTTCTTCACGAACATAATCACCACCATATAACTGATCCTTAACAATATCAATCACATCTAAACAATAAAATCAATACATAGAATATATTTACCTATTATATTAGATTCTTTAAATGTATTCGCAAATAGATAATTTAACATACCAACGACACGATTACGTAATTCACTGCCACTTAAATGAAAAACATTATCCTGATAACCATTATCCGGATAATAATAAGTTTCTATATCTAATGAGAATTTCTCAACAAATGGACAGGTATAACGTGTACGTGTATATGGATAAGCGTTCCAAGCTTCTTCCTTAACGGTTAGTGCACTTTTTGGTAGTAAACCTAAAAAAAAAATAAAATTAAGAACATTAAATAAATGCTTATTCTCATTCTCTAAAATTCTTAACAATAAAGAGATCTAAAAGAAAATTGTGTATGTGATTTACTAAAATCCTTAAGTTTACAAATACTCTGCCCCACAACCGATTAGCAAGCACACCATATGCTTTCCTGTCTTTGAAACTTAATATATCATGCAAACGAATAAAGATTTTAAGTTGAATTTTTTTGTCAATAAAGTTTATTTAATTATACATAAAAAGAAATTATATTTAAGATATTAACTTTATAAATAAAATTTTAAATGATTTTTAACGAATTTAACCTTAGAAATACCTATTGACAAAGTCAGAAGAATGGCAGTCATTCTCCCGCCAGCCCGTGTAGTCTTTATTCCCAAAGCAGGGAAAGTATCACACATCAAACCCAAGAATTATAGACCCATTAGTCTTTCCTCCTTCCTTCTTAAAACCTTTGAAAGAATTAACGATGTCCATATTAGGACCACCATCGATCAGAACTTTCTATCAATTTCACAACATGCCTATACTAAGGGCAAGTCTGTGGAAACTGCGCTACACTCTCTTATTGAGGTAGTGGAAAAATCACTTTCCCATAAGGAATTTACGTTGTCCGTGTTCCTCGATATCGAAGGTGCATTTAACAACGTATGTCCTAAGGCGGTAGTCTCTACTTTGTCCGGCCTAAACCTGGACTCAAATATCATTACTCTTATTGAACGATTGTTCAAATCTCGTTCCATTACTGCTTCGCTTGGCAATGTCAACGTTACGAGAGCCGTACACAGAGGTACGCCGCAAGGTGGCGTACTCTCTCCTCTCATCTGGAACTTGGCAATTAACTCCCCGCTAAGTAAATTGGATCGAACCGGATGCCGAATATAGCTTATGGCGACGACATTGCTATTGCGGTATATGGCTAGTTTCCTTCCACACTATCAGAGAGATTAACATATGCTCTTAGCATTGTTTCAGAATGGTGTCTCTCAGACCATACTTTTCACAAGGAAGCACAAAATTCCCAAATTAACCCCCCCCACAACTCGAATGTGTCCGCCTAAATATTAGCCTAAGTGCGAAGTATCTTATTCATGACTCCAAGCTCAGCTGGAAAGCAAACATTCTGGAAAGGTCACGGAAAGCTTCGTGTGCTCTCTACTGCTGTAAGAGAGCCCTGGGCGCGAGTTGGGACCTTAACCATCGCATCGCTACCTGGCTCTATACAGCCGTAGTGGAGCCCAACATTCTATATGGAGCCGTTTTCTGGTAGCCTGCCTGTCTCAAGGCAATCAACCAAAAACCTCTGGACAAAGTTAGGAGAACGGCAGCCATCATGATAACAGGGGCCCTTCGGACCACTTCCACCAAAGCGAGCAATCCTCAACTGGATGCCAACCAGTCTTCTGGCTGAACAGTATGCCAAATGTTCTGCCATTAGACTTAGCACCATAGCTCGCTGGACTAGTCACATACAGGGCCATGCAAGCATTCTGGGACGCGGTCCATCTGCCCCTGTGGTAGTAGACTATGTATGCCGGAAGTTCTCCACCCACATTCCCAATAGAGAGGATTGGCTGGACGGTAAAGTTCTAAAACCTAATTCCATTGACATCTACACAGATGGCTCCAAATTGGAGAAGAAAGTCGGTTACAGCATCTTCTCCAATAACCCATACTTAAGGCTCAGCTTTCGCTTGTCTGACCATTGCAGCGTCTTTCAAGCAGAAGTAATGGCCATACTGTTGGCCTTCCGGTGGCTTCTGGACAACGATGATCTGAGGTCTCATATTAATATCTATACAGATAGCCAAGCGGCAATAAAGTCCATCTCGGGTATATCCATCCAAGCTGGTTGCGGACTGCCGTTCCTCCCTAGACACTCTAGCCTGTCGTGCACCCATACAACTATGTTGGGTGCCCGGACATAGAGACATTGTGGGCAACTGTGAAGCTGATGAACTAGCAAAAGAAGGGACGTCCCATGAGAATGAAACGTCTCCTGCTGGGATTCCGCTAGCTACAGTGAAACACATTGTTAGGAAATTCTACCAAGTTAAAGCTAATGCTCTCTGGGTAGAAGAAGAAGACACTTGCAGTATAGCTAAGCAAACCTGGTCTTACATGAACAGGAAACGAACCGGCCAGCTGCTCAATCTCGACAGAACCTCAATTAGCAAGACCATAAACGTACTAACGGGTCATTGCATCATAGGCAAACATGCTGGACTTTTGCCGTAGCTGCGGCTCAGAAGAAGAGGAGGAGACTGTGCTTCATCTGATGTGCCACAAAGGATTATTTCGAAAGGTAAACATATTAAACGTCTGATATTAAAAAAACCACCACTAAACCAACTTCGAAAGATGCAACGGCTTGAATTCCCTCGATCGAATATAACTTGGACCAAGGAGTGGGAGCATGTAGTCTTTTCAGACGTAAAAAATCAATTTTGAGGGTTCTGATGGCTATGCTTACAACTTTCATGATCTTAGAAAGGAATAATATACTTTAGATCGACTGCACAGCCGTGCCGGTGGTGTAATGATATGAGGAGCTATTACATACTTTGGCACCATAGAAATGCATTTTCTATCTTGTCGTATGAATGCCACAGCATACAATGGTGTACTAAAAACGGCTTTCCCTGCAATCAAGAACATTTTTGAACCCTTGCAATGGAAGTTCCAGCAAAATAACGCACCTATCCACACGGCCAAGGTCGTAAAGTCTTGGATTGACAGCCAAAACGTGCCTTTGCTGACTTGGTCGCCATACTCGACCGACCTGAATAGTATGGAAAATGTTTGGGGATGGTTAACACGCAAAGTGTACGAGTCAGGCAGGCAATGCTCAACTGAATGTGAACTCATTCAAGGAATAAAAAGTGCATGGGAGGCTGTTTCACTGAATTACATACAAAAATTATATGACTCCTTACCCAATAGGATGTACGAGGTCATACTGAACCGTGGTGTCTCAACACAATATTAATTCTTTTACTATATAAATTAGTTCTAAAATAGAGAAATTAAAATAAAAAAATATAAAAAAAGACTAACTTTGGCTATGCCGAAGTTGTAATACTCTTCACGTCCCAGCTAGTGGTCCGAGGGTCTTGAAATTTATAAGGTTGGTGGCTATGGGACACTTATAGTGTCCAAATTTTAAGTCGATAGTACATAAAACAAAAAAGTTTTTCTAATAAGAACTTTCATTTGGATCTCGGTTTGTATGGGGGGTACCCCTCCTAGTAGTCCGAGGGTCTTTCATGATTTGTGGGTATGGGTCATAGACTTATAGCGTCGAATTTTTTTTTTCAAATTTACTTGGTTGGTGGATATAGGTCAAATATTAATAGTGTCAAAATTCCAAGTCGAAATAAAGAAGTTTTTCTAATAAGAATATGAATTTGGATATGGATTTGTATGGCAGCTACCCCTCCTGATAGTTGGAGGGTCTTCAAATTTACATGGTTGGTGGATACGGGTCGGGCACCTGTATTGTCAAAATTTCAAGTTGAAACAGATAAATTTTTCTAATAAGAATATGAATTTGGATATGGATTTGTATTGAAGCTACTCCTCTTAATAGTCGGAGGGTCTTCAAATTTACATGGTTGGTGGATATGGGTCAGGCACTCCGATGTCTCCTTCTGTGTGTTACAAACTTCATGACAAACTTATAATATTAATACATAATACTTTTCACTGCGTAAAGACTATAAAAATTAAATAATAAATGTTAAAAATCACATTATGGTTACATATTCTCATGGCGATTTTAAAGAAACAGGAAAGAAATACTTATATGAAAAGACATTTGCTGACGCATGTGTAAATTCATCAAGATATAGCTTAGATTTACCACTGTAAATAGCATTTAGATATTTTACAATTTACAATATAAGAAATTTCCTTCATAATAAAAATGAAGATTTTATAAAATCATCTGATTATGTACTTACTTTTAATCCAGCCCGGTAGATGACTACCAACATGGTAAATTTTTTCAGTATATTGACCATTTCCACCAGGTCCATCTCTATAAGGTTCATTAATAATTATCTCGACGCCACTACCTTCACCATGACTTTCTTCGCGACTTTTTTTCTGAAAAAAAAAAATCAATTTAATTGAATAAAAATTGTAATGATGATGATCACGATGATGATGATGATAATAATGATTGTGTTGTATTTCCAATATTTACCGCTATCATATATAATTGCGCTATACGATACTCCTCGACGGTCAGCGGTAATGGTATACGATATTCTTTGATCAACATATTGTCACCGTATTATTATTTCTTATTTTGATTAGATTATAATGTTGTATTGCTGTTGTTGATATATTGTTTTGATAAGCTCCTCCAAATACTACTGACCGAGACCGTTTCGTTTAGATGACCGACCGCACACTATCTGTAATGGATGACACACGACTATGACTAACTGGCCTGAGTGGCTGCCGTCGCTCGATGGTTTTACTGCATGCGCATATGTCAATCATTTATGGCGGTGGAGGAGGCGGCACTGGCATCGTTCTTGCATATGATGTACTCGTATATATACCTGGAGCAATGAATAATAAAATAGAAAACATTTTGCTTTTAGTTAGATTACCATGAAATGAATAGACATACAAAAATAACAATAGCACATTTGACCCACGGAAGCGACTACCTCTTAGACTAGAACGATACACCCAGCGTTTATATGGCTGCCACATATAGTACAACAATATTATAATAACCAGAAAGTAGTGTTGCCGTCGTCGTTGTCATATAACAACACACGTACATATGTAGTATGTACATACATAAGTCGAGTCATATCTTCATATAGTTTCTCGACTATTGTTTATCATTGTCACACTTAGTTTGAAGCTGAAATGGAGGGGCGAAACGTAACTAAGTGTAATAGAACGAAACGACAAAGCTCATTCATACTACATACTCGTACAATACTGAATCATAATCCAATTGGATTTTGCATTTTAAACCTACAACTACTTCTACTACTACTACCACTACTATATGCAATAGCTACTGACTGACATCTCTTTTGAATTCAAATATATTTTATGGATTTTGTTGCTGACCACCTCAACCTCAACCAACACCAATCCAATCTATTGCATTATTACTTTTCTCCCTATTTGCCTAACTGCCTGCATATGCCTGCCTCCCTAGCTGTACTTGATAGACATTTTAAGTGCCTTCTCAACTTAATTTGTTTGAATTTAGTTCAATTATATTAGATGACAACGTAATACACTTTTGCCATTTACGATTCACCTTCAGTGTCATTTGTTTATGTACGAGGGTTGCTACTTAAGTCTTGAGATATGGCAACACCAATGTTGATATATCGAATCTGACATTGGTATCGTACGAGTAAAGCTTGTCGTTTTTAATGATAAATGTACTCAAAATGTTTTGTCATACGAGTGCTACTCGTATTTGTATTGTTTACAGTGACTTGAAAAATTCGTTTCGGCTAAAAAATGGAATTAAATCGTGAACAGTTTCGTGCAATGTTTTTTTATGATTTTCGGTGTAGATTAACTCAACAAGAGTGTGCCAATCAACTCGCTTCGACTTTTGGTGATGAAGCATCATCCAGGGCCACCGTGTTTTGCTGGTTTTCTGAATTCAATCGTGATCGTAGTTTTCTCCAGGATGAATTTCGTGAAGGTCGTCCAAAATCGGTTGTTGTGCCACAAAACATTGATGCTGTGCGTGAACTGATATTCGTCTGAAGATCGTCATGTGACATATCGTGAGATAGAGACATGTTTGGGCATTAGTTCCAATCGCATACATTCAATATTGCATGAACATTTGGCCGTCGAAAAGATTTGTTCGCGTTGGATTCCGGATAATTTGACAATCGCCCAAAAAAAAGGCTCGTGTCGATTGGTGCAAAGAAATGTTGAAAAAATTCAATCGCGGTGCTTCAAAAGACGTCTATAAGATCGTGGCAGGTGATGAATCATGGATCTATGCATATGAGCCTGAAACTAAACAGCAGTCGACTGTATGGGTCTTTCAAGATGAGCCAAATCCAACAAAAGTTGTTCGCGCACGAAGCACTTCGAAGCAAATGATCGCCTGTTTTTTTTTGGAATAACCGGACATGTCGCCACCGTGCCATTAGAGAAACGTAGAACGGTTAATTCTGAATGGTACACCACCATTTGTTTGCCAGAAGTGTTCGAAGAAATAAGAAAGACGAAACATTCTCAACCACGACAATGCGAGCTCTCACACATCGCCTCAAACAAGTGACTTTTTAAACACTCAAAACGTCGAATTGATGGGTCATCTGCCCTATAGTTCAGATTTGGCACCAAATGACTTCTATTTATTCCCGCACACCAAAAATAAATTGCGAGATCAACGTTTTTCGACGCCTGAATAAGCGGTTGATGAGTTCAAAACACATGTTTTGGAGATACCTCATTCCGAGTGGAAAAAGTGCTTCGAAAATTGGTTCAATCGCATGCAAATCTTCACGGAGAATATTTTGAAAAACAATAAAGTCATTTTCGATGATACATATTTATTATTATTTGTCTGTCTCAAAACTTAAGTAGCAGCCCACGTATGCTATGTAATTTCAGATTTAAGAAGGTAAACAATGCTATGATTAGCATGAGACTTTTTTTTTTTTTAATATTATTTATTAGGAACATTAAACCACTTAAAGTTATAAAATATTGTTGTTAGGACTATAAACAGTTACAGGGATTGATTTGAAATCAGTTTAGAAAAGGGTAAATTTTATTTAATTGAGAGTTGGTAAGTCGTTTGGATAAAGCTTTTTTAGCCGCCTTTGAATCATCGTCCTGGTTAGTGACTCTGCGAGACGATTTGGGTGGGAGAGAAGTCTGTCATTGTATCGGCTACTATGAAAGTTTATTTCCTGTAAAACTGTAGGCATGCTGAGATCGTTGTGAAGCGTCGCATTCCTGACGAACCATAGGGCGTCAGTGATTGTCCTGAGGGCCTTATTTTGAAGGAGCTGTATTTTCCTACGATTTGATGGGCGTGATGTACCCCATAGCTGGATACCATATTTCCACGAAGGAGCAACTATCTGCTTGTAAATTAAAAGCTTGTTTTCTAAGCTAAGTTTGCTTCTTTTGCAAAGAAGCCAGTTCAACCTTTTCATTTTATGAGAACAGGATCGAGCAATGGTGGTAATATGATATTTCCATGTTAGGCGTTTATCAAGGTGAAAACCCAAGTATTTCACAACTGTGGACTGTGGAATCGCCAGGCCATCAAACGTAACAGGAGGTATGTCACCTCTCGTGAGGGTAAACGAACACAGTTGTGATTTACCTGAGTTCACCTTGATATTCCACTTTGTAAACCAAGCTTCCAATCCATTCACATATGACTGTAGGTTAGAGGCAGCTACTGTTGGCGATTTGTCAGAACAGAGAACCGCAGTGTCATCCGCGTATGTGGCTAAGATCATGGAATTGGAAGTCGGTTGAGGTATACTCGTATCTGCCGTATAAATGGTAAATAACACCGGAACTAATACGCTACCTTGAGGAACACCGGCCTAAACAGGTCGGATTGAAGACTTTGCATCTCTGTACTTAACATAAAAGGTTCTGTTAGACAAAAAAGATTCTACAACTTTAAAAAGAACAAATGGTAGGCTGTCCTTTAATTTGTGTAACAGTCCTTGAAGCAAGACACGATCAAACGAATTAATATGAATGTGTCCACCTGTCATGATTGTTTGGGAGTTTCTCTATTTTGGAAAAGCAGAAACCTATTTTGTCTCCTAATCATATCTCAAATGCTCATTTAATTCTTTCCATTTAGAAGAAAGCCCATTTTCGTAAATAAAGACAGATGAAAAAAAAACATATTAATTAATAGAAAGTTGTACATATGAAATGATACAATATTTTTTGAGTGGGTCACATGTGTGTATCTACTATTTACTTGTTTGAGATTCTTACCTAATGCTCATCTATTTTAGATGAACGAGTTTCATCACAAATCTCTACAAATGTTTCATACATCCTGACATATTATTATTATTATTATAGTAGTAGATACTTAGATTTTATTCATTGTGAGATATAGAAAGTTCTATAATTTACTTCACTTCAATGTTTATCTAATTGTTTGGGATTGCTTCCCACTGCTTGTCTAAGTATTTTGGACAAAAGGGCTTCAGCATGAAGTTACTTATTGAAAAAACACTCATATACCATTAAAGTATTTAAGAGAACTACAAAAGTAAGTAGAAATGTAATATGATTTGTATTTGGGTTATTTATTAGATTGCAATTGCTTCCCATTGCTCGTATATTTGATACAAGTATTCAAGAGAATAACAAAAATAAATAGGGGGACCCATAAAAAACGGGAATTACGCTGTGGTGGGGGGTGGGAACCTATTGTTTGACCACATGTCCGTTAGTATCACGCCACTGCTTCCCACTGCTTGACTAAGTATTTGTAATTGGGTTATTTATTATATTGCAATTGCTTCCCATTGCTCGTATATTTGATACAAGTATTCAAGAGAATTACAAAAATAAATAAATTACATATATTAGGGGAGCGGGGTCTATTAGATTTGTGGCGTCATATGTTAAAATCTGAAATATTAAAAATCTTTAAACAAAAAATTATTACCAATTTTATCTTTAGGCTTTGTGATCTATAAGAGTCATAATAGAAACCCTAAGTGGTAAACATTTAAAGATAAACGAAATTAAAGTAACACTTTATTATTGATTGCCATTGCAAAATATGTGACGTCACACCATAAATCCCTGTGACAGAGGGTGAAAGAAATCATGAAATTCATGTAAAGTAGTTGAATGTCCCTTTAAATGCTTCCTTTAAGTTTGGGATTTCTAACAAAAGGATGCTTTTATTATCACAGTAAGGGTATTCACATCGTGAAATGAAACCTCGTAGAAGATGAAGACAAAAAAAAATAAAAATAAAAACAATGTCATCTCCAACAACAAAATATATCAATATACTTTCATCGATCCAGACCCTTGACAAAAGATGAATCAATGAAAAGATGAAACGCATTACCAAATATAACCGAAAAAAGTTTATATATTTTTTAGATGTTTCTTGCTATAAAATGTTTACTCTTCTGAGCGCCAGCTGTTTACATTTTAAATTCTCTCTCCATTGGATTGATTTCTGATCGATCAACTCATATCCTCGACTAAGGAAACACTGTATGGCAATAACTTCTTCCATTAAATCATCTAAAATTTCATCAATTTTTTTCAGATCGATTAATATTTTTGTTTATGAATTCTTTATACATAACTACAAAATATACCTTCTAAAAACTCAATTTCTCGCACTACTTGACTGATTTTCCAATCAATAATTTTGCTTTTAAAATTATCTTGCGGCATTTTCGTTCTCATTTTACTTTTGTTTCTATGGGAATAAGACAAACTGTCAAAAATTTTCATCTACAATATGCAATTAGAGTGTTCACGGGTAGCTGAGATTAAATTTCATTTCTTCATCTCACACGCCGTGAAATCATTAAATATTATAAAAAGAATCAGTAAAAAGAAGATTATAATACTCTTCACGCCCCTCCTAATAGTTAGAGGGTCTTGAAATTTACATGGTTGGTGGTTTGAACACTATAGTTCAAATTTCATAGTACAAAAAAAAAAAAACAAAAAGTTTTTCAAATAAGTAGAACATGAATTTGGTGGTCTGATTTGGCTGATTCCGAGAAATGTATTTTGCGTATGGTAAAAAGAAAGCTTCGTTCAATTTGTAAGAGAATAATTTACATAGTACATACAGAAAGTCAGATGGTCAGATGGTTGTAGATTTTCAAATTCAATTCAATTTTATTTATTATTCAAAAGTTGTGACAAACTCATTAAGTAAAAATCTGTACTAATCTATGTATCAAGTATTTTGGTACATTTGTAGTACAATTTGTTGTACTTGTCATTTACGTATGTTTCCCTCCCCCTCCCCTCTAGAGAATGAAAAAAAAAAAAAAAAAAAAAAATGAATGCATCAATTTCAATTTTCATTAAAATGGACACGACGACCGAAGCTCGGCAATGTTGAATGTTTTATTTTTTACATTGAGCTTTTTAGTTTCCTAATTAGATTTATTGTGATTGCTCTCTTGTGGTTAGGCTAAGTTGTGTTGATGATGCCGTAAAGGATGTTTTATGTGCTAATGATGATTCTATGCCCACACACAAACCACATACTGATGCACAACAAACTTGACAAGGTTTAAATAAGAAAAAAAAAAAAAAAAAAAAGGAAAAGGAAAATGAAAATGAAAAAAGGAAAATGGAAAATGGAGAATAAAAAAAGATGTATGTTTGTACTGACAGGTGAAGCGTCTTTTCTAAGTAAACCATGGCCTCATTACTTGCTACTTCGATAGAAAAACCATAATAAGAACAAATAAATAAGTCGGTGGTAGTAACATTTCTTGACCGACACCCACACAGGTAAGTGAATATCTACTTACTTTTCCTTAATACTGTCAACATTGTCATCTTTCTTCTTTATTTTATTTATATCTACAATGGGTGGTTTTTTTTTTTTTTTTTGTTTGTGTTTGGGAGGCCTCTTCATTGCACACATGAGAGCACAATTGAGCCGATAATTAATGATATTCGAGCGTCATCACTACAAAAAGATACATACGAGTATACATAGATACACACTCAATACATATGCATATACATATATGTACATACTTATATAGATATGTAAGTATTTAAAGGCACAGGTGTTTGTTTGGTTGTTTGTAGGTACTCGTATGTATGAATATGAATGAATGAAAATATCTGTATGTATGCTTAAGAGGAGAGACGCTTAGAGATGTTACAAAGACGAAGAAGAGGAAGAATAAGAATAAATCTGAAACCATTCTAAAGAATATAATAAAGAAATCAATAATTATTAAGGACGCAATAAACTGTGACTATGATTGACACAATAGAACATGACAAAAAGAAAACTAACTTTGGTCTCATCCAAATCTATATACACTTCGTAAGTAAGTAGTAAATAAGTAAGATACATTTGACATATTTGAGATGACACATGAACACATTTCAATTATGAAAAGCTATGAATATATAACAAAGAACCAACAAGGAAGGCAGACAATCAGAATGGAAAATATTCAAGTAGAATGAACAAGGAACAAAAATTATGAATTCGAATTGAATTTTGTGCAATGACTTGGATTCTGTCTAGTAATCGAATCGAATCAAATCATGACGGCTAACACTAGTAGTGATCTAAAATATAATAGATAAAATAAGAAAATCAAATATGAAATTTCAAAAACTATTGAATTGGATACCCAGTGAAGTGACAGAAAATAAATACGATAATAGGAAATAGAAAAATTACGTATTGATTTTAATGGTGGTCGACTTTCAATGGCTGCGACAAAGGATCATATAACTGACATATGAATAGGTAAAAAAAAAAATAGTCGCTGTGACTCATTTGGAAAGTTGGAAAACATAATGATAGACAAGAACAACAATCAGCGAATTTACATTATCAATTTTAATGACGATGATATCCTATACACATATATACTTATTTCATGAATGTTGCTAAAAAAAAAAAATATAAAACAGACTAACTTTGGCTATGCCGAAGTTGTAATACTCTTCACGTCCCAGCTAGTGGTCCGAGGGTCTTGAAATGTATAGTGTCCTAATTTTAAGTTGATAGTACAAAAAACAAAAAAGTTTTTCTAATAAGAACTTTCATTTGTATGGGGATACCCCTTCTAGTAGTCCGAGGCTCTTGAAATTTTCATGGTTTGTGGATGGGGGTCAGAGACTTATGATGTCCAAATTTCAGTTCAATAAGTCAAAAAACAAAAAACTTTTTCTAATAAGAACATTAATTTAAAAGGGGGTTTGTATGGGAGGTACACCTCCTGGTAATCCTAGTATCATGAAATTCGCATGGTTGATGGAGGGGGTTTGTATGGGAGACCCCTCCTAGTGGTCCGATTCGGTTGATTCACGAACTTCATCGGCGTTTGGTAAAGAAATTTATGTACAAAATTTCAGCTCTCTAGCTCAAAAACTGAAGGACTAGAAGTTCGAACAGACTGACGTGGCTAAATCAACTCGTCTCGTCGCGTTGATCAAGAATATATGTCTCCGGGTCTCCGATGTCTTCTTCTGTGTGTTACAAACTTCATGACAAACTTATAATACTATTCACTGTGTGAAGAGTATAAAAAAGGTTTACCAAATTTTATGCACCCGAAAATATCTACAATAGATGAAAAAGTCGATTTTGTTTAATGTGAACACATGCCCAGCACAAAAATTGAGAAACATCAACGTCCCTTTGGATATATGTATGTTCATATTTTATATCCGGATATAACAAATTCGAGTCTTACTCCTTAAACCTCCACTGCTGTATGGACCACAGAACCCGGTTGTATAATGCAACTCCACGTCGAGTTAATACTCTATCCTCACTGGGTAATAACCACAGTCACCACGATACTCCCATAAAGGGGCTGTCTCTGCTGAACAGCACGGAACAAGTTCTGTGGACATCCAAAAAAAATTAAGTTCGTTAAGGTCTTTTTAAGATTCTTTATTTCTTCTGTTCGGTTGTGTTAAATATTTTCATAAGGAAATGATATTCTTTTGTATGGAGAAGCTTTTATCTTTCAATTTTTTATAAATACTTATAAAAATTAGTGTTTTAAATTGTTTGTATGTTATACGCTGCCAAACCATTCATTTGATTGCATTGAAATTTCATGAATGTGTATGGTTGGTTCCCGGCATGAACATAGGATAGCTTTGGTCCCAATATAAATGTGTCTCCGTTCCCGAGATCTGGGATATTCAAACAACCCCTAATCCAAAAAATGAACTAAACATAAACTGTATTGTTTCTTGATACTCAAACTATAAAGGAGAGAAGAATATACTATATATTGTGATGCTAAGAAAGGAAACATATCTGATATCGCCGGAAAAGAAAAACCCGGATTTTTATGTCAATATCAATATGTCATTTATAGGTGTCTGTCTCCGTGTGTCTGTGTGTATGTTGCAAACATCATAATATAGTATGAGTGATAATTTATTTTACACTTTTGTGAAGTGTATGAAAATGTCAAAGTAGAAAGTGACAGAATCGCAAGCATAACAAAACAAAACAAAAACAAAAACAATGACGATGCCATTAATGGCAATGACGATGACAACGAAGACGATGATAAAAGGAGGCAATAATAACAAATATACATTTACATATATACTATATACTATGTATATAAGTAGCACTTTGTGGTTGTTTGCTTATAGGCAATGAAATCGAAAAAAAAGAGAAAAAAAAAAGAAGAGGTTGAGGAAATTTACTAGGTGAAGGTGGTTGGCTTGTGGTTGGGGGTTATGGTTTGGTGGTAAAAATTTCTACTAATGCTCTGGTATCTTATTATGCATGCAATTGTGTGGGAGTCTCAATATTTAAATACGAGTATCTACTACTACATACATACAATCAATATGTAGTATGTAAGTATGTATGTATATGGGTTGAGGTTGCGCTTATGGTATATTTTATTTACTTCTTCTTTGTCATTCATTCATTCATTTCTTTCTTTCTTTTGTTTCTATTATTGGTGATTTTTTTTGTTTTGCATTTCGATCAATGCCAAAGCACTTGGAATAGTCCAATTTATTGGAGATTATCATAATACTGTAGGAATTTATAATATGTAATTTAATAAATGTTTTACATAATCATCATCGTCATCGTCATTACTGTCAATTCTCATCATCATCATCTCATTTCAACCCGGAGCTCTGGTCCAGGATGGAAGTTGGGTGTGGTGTGTTTCCAACCTCACGAATTCCATTATAAACAAATCACAAATTATGCTGAATTACAGCAGCCCTGTTGTTGTGTTTTAAAGAGCTTCGCCTCCAAATTTAAGGAAGAGGGATGAGATTATACAACCATGAATACATGAAATATTCATATGATTTTATGGTATCTACTAGAGGGATACTTGAGTGCACTCAAAATGGTGTTTGAGTTACTCACGTCAATAATGAGTGAATAAGTTTTGTAACTGGTTATCTGAGTACTCATACTCATTGTAAACAAAATCAAACGAATTTAATGGATGTTATGTCTCGCACATCTATCAACTACTATAAATAAGTATAAAACAAAGTTGAAAAATGTGTATGTTTCCCTCTAGCGCCCTTAATTTTTAACCGATTTAGTTAGTAGATAATTACAGTAAAAAGAGCCGCAGAAGAAGTACTGGGTATAGAAAGAAAAAGCAAAAACTCGGACTGGTTTGATGACGAATGCGAGATTGCATTAGCAAAGAAGAACCAAGCAAGAGCAAAGTTTCTCAATAGGTTTACAAGAGCAAATAAGGAAAAATTTTAAATCCAAGAAAGTATATGCCACAAAACTATGCAGAAAAAAGAATCGAGACGCCCTCAAACTGGAGCTGGAAGCAATGGTCGAAGACTATAACAGCAAAAACAGCAAAAGCTTCTACCACAAGCTCAAGCAGCAGACAAGAGACTTTCAACCACGACCTACTTCATGCAAGGATAAAAACGGTGTCATACTTAGCGAGGAGAGGAAAGTGATTGAATGCTGGAGAGAATTCTTTAACGAGCTTTACAATCCTGTGACAACATCGACATCTTTTGTCCCCCCTCTTGAAGATGACAACGCGGAACCCGAACCTACTTTGGAAGAGCTTCGTAAGAGAGTGTGTCGTATGAAGAACAATAAGGCACCAGGCGAAGACGGAATTACCATAGAACTTATTAAAGCTTTAAACGATGAAGGACTTAAAATTGTCCTACAGTTCATAGTGCGACTATGGCGCGAAGAAATCATTCCCGAAGCATGGCATGTAGGGCTTGTAATTCCACTATTTAAAAAGGTGACAAAACCCTCTGCGAAAACTACCGGGGATTACCCTCCTCAACACTGCCTACAAGATCTTCTCAAGTATTTTAGCAGCCAGGCTTACTAATGCAGCAGAAACTATTTTAGACGAATACCAAGGCGGCTTTCGGCCCAACCGTTCAACAACGGACCAGATATTTATGCTTAAGCAAAACCTCGACAAGTGCTACGACCATAACGTAGATGTCCACATGCTTTTTATCGACTTTAAACAAGTTTTCGATAGCATACATCGTTGCAAAATTCCCGAAGCCTTAACAAACCTTGGTATAAACAAAAAACTAACGCGCCTTATAATGGCGACTTTAGCAAACACGACTGGAAAAGTCGTAGTGCAGCAAGCGGTAACTGATCCTTTTGAAATTTCATGCGGCGTCAAACAAGGAGACTCACTGTCCACATCTGTTTTCAACTTGCTGCTACACTTTGCAGTAAGAAAAGAGGTAAAATCTGGTAACCTCTTCAGTAGGTCAGGTCTCACAATTGCTTACGCCGACGACATAGCTATTTTAGCTCGTAACAAAAGATATTTGTCCGAAATTTTTCTTGGCATTGAAAAAGGCGCCAAATCAGTTGGTCTTAGAGTAAATGAAGCTAAGACAAAATATTTGAAGTTTTCGAGATTTGAAGAAAAGCGCCGCCCAGAAAATATTGCAAATCGGTAACTACTGCTTCGAGGGTGTACAACAATTTAAATACCTCGGTGTCCTGATCAACAACGACAACAACATACACGACACAATACAGGACAGAATCATGACTGCAAACAAGACATACTTTGCCAACATAAAACTCCTAAGGTCCAGATTACTTCCGCGATCGTGCAAGCTACGCATATATAGTTCGGTAATTCAATCGGTGTTAACATATGGGTGCGAATCATGGACACTCACATGTAGGGACTAGCAATGCTTGCAGGTTTTCGAGCGCAAAATACTCAGAAAAATTTTTGGGCCAGTCAGAGATAGCGACGGAACATACAGAATCCGTTTTAACGACGAACTCAACTCGTTATATAAAGGAGAGAATATAATCAAGAATATTAAAGCGCATAGAATACGATGGCTAGGCCATTTCGAGCATATGAACGATGGCCGTCCTCAAAAAGCATGGTCGCTTATAACCCACCAGTGACGAAAGCCAGAGGACGCCCAAAGTTCCAATGATTGAACCAAGTCATCTCAGACATGAAGAAGATGCGAGTAAAAAATTGGAGGACGGAGGCTAAAGACCGTAGCGCCTGGAAGAAAATTGTGAACGAAGCTAAAGCTCACCCCGCACATTAAAAAAAAAAAAAAAATGCTTAAATATATTTCCATCAAACGCTGTATGTTCGAAAGTGTTCGAACCAACCCAATAGAAAGTACTCAAACAAAATAATTAAACCGTTTCTACTGTGGCCTTGAATAAACTAAGTTTCACAGCAAAGCGGAGCTGGGCAAACTCTAAAACTCTATTTTATATTTATTCTACTTTTTTTTATTTTATTTTTTTTTTTTTATTTATTCTGATAATAACTCGTGTTTGATTTGTTTTATGAACAACAACTCATTTATTCGAATTCAAACTGATAAAATGTCCACTCAAACCAAAACAACTCAGTATTTGTTGTATGACTTACACGAGTTTTTGAGTATCACTCATTAGTACTTTGAGTGCCGGTTACGTTACTTCGAGTGGAGACATGCAGATCTCTTGTATCTACTATGTTTTTATTGAAACAATTAATCAAATTTTCATTTGTTTGATTTCCTTCAATTAATCCTTACAATTAATTGATTATCTATTTGTAGTATAAAAGTACATATATTTGATTTCTAATCAAAAGGTCCCAGTTGGGATATTATTTCGCTTACTTCGCTCACCCTAATGATCTTTCCATAGATCTACGTTCTGGACTCTAGTGGGTATACTCGACGACACGAATGTATGCAATGACCACTAGACATACATTAATTCCTGAATCGTAGGAATGAATTTTCGGTCAATTTTGAGTTTTTAAAAAACTTACTGAAAGTTCTTAGAATTATATACTTGCAACAAAATCTCAGTATAAAGCAAAAAGATTAAACATTTCTAAGTCAATGAGAAACGAACATCATTGAGATTTGCAAAAGAGCTCAATCTCCTATAAAAACTAATCCTACAAGTCTAATCATTCAATCTATGAACTCTTTCACTTTAATAAATTTAGGAATTTCCTATGTTTACCCATTGAAATTTTGTTTGGAATTTCAAGGAAATTTTTGTTTCCTTTACTTATAAGTTTTTTTTTTTTTCTATTTTAGTACACTTTACTTTATTCTTTTTGAATGCATTAAATTTTAATGTTTCCTTGTTGGTTTGAATAAAAAAAGAAAAATAAAATGATTGCAAATTATGTAAATTGGTGAATGAAATTTGAAATATTTAAATATTTTATGGTGCAAGTGAGCGGCGGCTCGTCATTATGCATAATAAAATTAATAATTGTTGCAAAATGAAGCGAAAATTGTCTGTGAAAGAAATTTAATGACAATCATAAAACAGAAGTAGGAGAAAATTGCGAATACCGACGTGGATGACGATGACGACGAAAGCGGTGAAAGAGAAGAAAGTGTTAAAAAGTATTTTGTGTGCCATCATCCGCCATACGAGGGTCGTTTTATATTAAAAGAAACGTCCTCATGATATCATTTACCTGAACTTTATAATTAATGCAAAGATCCACATTGCTGCTGAACTTTTTTTTCCACCTTTTTGCCACTTTGAGTTTATCAAATGAAATGAAAATCAGGGGAAAGCCAAATTTATACTGAAGGAGGAGGATAAGAGAAAACAATGTGTAGTGGAACCAGTAAAAAGAAGATTAACTTTGTCTATGCCGCACGTTTTATATCTCCTGATTATTGTTCTAAGTTTATGTGGAAGAACCCTTCCTAGTGGTTTGAGGGTTATGAAATTTACATAGTTCGTGGATATGGCTGACATACCTACAATTTCCAAATTTCAGTTTCATAGTACTTACTAAAAACAAAACAGTTGTTGTATTAAGAAGATGAATTTGAATCTGGGTTTGTATGGGAAATACCCCTCCTGGTGGTTAGAGGGTCTTGAAATTTACATGGTTGGCGGATATGGATGGGCAAGCCAAATAACTTATGGATAACGATATTAATCAGTTCTACGGCTGCTCTATCGTATGGTTGGATAAGCAAGCAGATAGGATAGGAAAGGGTAGTAGGACAAAAGGACAGTGCAATGAGATAAAGTTGAATGACTCGATTTAACGGTTATCTGGTTTGAGTTAGGCCACTCACTCAGTATTAAAGGTCAATATGATATGCCGATTTGGCTTGCCACCGACTTTACCCCGATCAATAGATAGCACATACCCATAATAATATTTTATTGAAATACATAATATACGTACATGTTTCTGTGTCTAAAATTTCCAGTCGTTCCGACACTAATTCGATTTTATCCCTATAATGTAAGTCAACGGTAGAATAATGCCAAGGTAAATTCAAAAAAAAAATATAAAAAATACTAACTTTGGCTATGCCGAAGTTGTAATACTCTTCCCAGCTAGTAGGTCTTGAAATTTATAATGTTGGTGACTATGGGTTAGACACTTATAGTGTCCAAATTTTAAGTCGATAGTACAAAAAAACAAAAAAGTTTTTCTAATAAGAACTTTCATTTAATCCCGGATCCCGGTTTGTATGAGGGTTACCCCTTCTAGTAGTCCGAGGGTCTTGAAATTTTCATGGTTTGTGGATATGGGTCAGAGACTTATAGTGTCCAAATTTCAGTTTCAGTTAAGTCAAAAAACAAAAAACTTTTTCTAATAAGAACTTTAATTTAAAATGGGGTTTGTATGGGAGGTACCTCTCCTGATGACCCTAGGATCATTAAATTTATATGGTTTGTGGATATGGGTCAGAGACTTATAGTGTCCAATTATCAGTTCGATACGTCAATAAACAAAACACTTTTTCTAATAAAAACATTAATTTTAAACAGGGGGTTTGTATGGGAGGTACCCCCCTAGTGGTTCGATTCGGCCTATTCACGAACTTGACCGGCATTTGGTAAAAAGAAACCGATGTACAAAATTTTAGCTCTCTAGCTCAAAAACTGAAGGAGGAGTGCGAACAGACGGACATGGCTAAATCAACTCGTCTCGTCGCTAATCAAGATATGTACTTTATGGGGTCTCCGATGTCTCCTTCTGTGTGTTACAAACTTCATGACAAACTTATAATACTATTCACTAACGTGAAGAGTATAATAATTTTTAACAGCTTATTTTGCGTGACTTTAAGTTTTTTGATGTGACATTTAGCAATGTCAATGTCAGACTCCGTAAAACATAACAACTCGAAAAATTAATCTAAATAGGATACAATTTGTTTTCTATATTAAAATGAGAGTTTGTGATTATTAAGTAATAAAATGTTCTTATCAAGATATTAACTTATTTATTGATGCAATTAAGTGTATGTATTTGGAAGGTAGATAGATATTTTTACGTTTTCTAGTGAAAAATATAGACTGAGTTAACTTGAATTTTCTTCCATTATGTAAAGTAGGCAATGAGAGTGGAAAAAACTTCTAGAAGCAAGTTTACAATGTCAGCAGATTGAGTTCCAGAGCAGAGGATTGAGGTATCATCCACGATAATTGATGGAGTACTTAGGCACTTAGGAAAGTAAGAGATGATGTGAATATGTTCACAACACGGTTTCACCAAGAAACGTTCGACTACAACCAACTTGTTAGAATTTATACTTCGTTGGTCAATTATACTTTTTCACAACAACATCAAATGGATGTCATTTACACAGATTTCAGTAAAGCTTTTGACAGTGTTGCGTCACTTTGTACTCCTCAATAAACTGAATATCCGACCTAAATTCCAAAACTCAAAGAGTTATTTTTAAAACAACTACATATATCTAAGACTATTCGTGTAACTTCTGGTGTCCCTCAGGGTAGCCACCTTGGCCCATTATTATTCAATATTTTTATAAACGATTAGCCATCTGCCATAAAACATTCTAAACGTCTTAATGTACGCTGATGATGTTAAGTTACATTTATCTATTCTATCTCCGGTCCAACAAATGTTTCTTCAAGAAGATCTTGATTTGATTTGACCTTATCTTTCGCTTAATTGTGACTAAATGTAAAATTATATCCTTTTACCGTAAAATATTTAATTGTAAAATGCTACCACATTAATGATCACACACGTGTCACACAATTCAGTGATCTGGTGACTCTCCTTAACACATAGCATTCTATTAACTGTTTAACTTAATTTCGCACACTTTATTTTAAATGTATCTTTATAGTGCATGATAATTAGTATAAATGGCCGATGACGTTAGGTGTGTAGCCGTATAGTAGTCAATTATTTTGTATTGTATCAGTGTTCTTGGGCCGCTCTTATACGTACTAATCACCGCTGACATCACTACAAATCCCCGCCTCATGACATCAACCTTTGCAGATGACACTGCAATCACCAGTCGGTCACGCTGCCCCAAAAAAACGTCGAAAGAGCAAGCCGATCACCTGCAACTTGTATCGGTCTGGCTGGACAATTGGCGTATAAAAGTCAATCCGAATAAATGTAAGCAAGTCCGTCTATCATCTTTAACAACACCACTGTTCCACATGCTACTGAAGTCACCTACCTAGGAATTCATATGGACAGACGACTCACCTGGCGAAAACATAAGATCTTAAACTCAAGATCTGGTCTAAGCCTCGATCTAAAGATGCTACTATATAACAGCATAATAAAGCCAATTTGGATGTACGGTTTCCAGCTTTGAGAAAATGCTAACCCAAGTAATGCTGAAGTCATCCAAAGAAGTCTATTGAAAAATACTTCGCTTTTTAACAGGTGCTCCCTGGTACATATCGAATGCGAACATCCACAGGGACCTTAACGTCCCACTAATTAAAACTGAACTGGCTGAACTGAAGCAGAAATATCAACTCAAACTGTCACAACATCCTAATCCACTAACTCGTACACTTTCTCAAATGAGCAACCACATGCGCCTTCGTCGCAATGACTTGCCTGCCCCATGAACCTGAGAGGACCACGCAACACTGTAAAGTTTCTTTAACTCACCACTAAGGGATCTTGTAATCTACATTATTGTTAGGCTTTGTGTACAAAGTGAATCAATAAATAAATAAAAAAAAGAACAATTGGAACAGTACACGCCACGCGAGCGCTCCCAAATTGTTGAAATTTACATTCAACAAAAGAAGTCAATTGTGAAAACTCAACGTGCGTATAAAAAATTAAATAATGTGAAAAGTGCGCCTTCTAAGAACACCATTAAACGTTTGTACGAAAGATTTTCGACTGGTGATGCTCTTTCTAATCCAAAGAGGCCAAATCAAAACCGACAAGGCGTCGCCAAGGACATCCCAAAATCGCCGTTCTCAACAGTTGGGCATTGCTCGGACCACTTTACAACGAATTATCCGCGTTGATTTGCATTTATTCCCGTATAAGATTCAATTGACGCAAAAATTGTTGCCTGCGGACAAGCCTCGTCAATTGGAATGGGCCCAAAGAGTCATCCTCGTCGTTTGATTTCGAAAAATGGTGATTTTGACTGGCCACTGTGGGGATATTTAAAATCAAAGGTTTATATTAATAAGCCAAAGACCACAGAAGAGCTCAAGAACAACATCCGTGAGGAAATAGCCGCTATTCCAGCCGAAATGTTAGCTAAAACTATGGAAAATGCTGCAAAACGGGCACAATACGCCGTACAGGCTCAAGGCAACCATTTGAGAGATATCATATTCAAAAAGTGATGTCAACAAATCTACTTGAACCAAATAAAATGATTATTATCGTCAACATCAAAAAAATTGTGTTTTTCTTTGATTTAAAAAAAAAACATGGGTCCGTCGAATATGGGCAACCCTGTATATATAGGTCCTTGGAGACAACCAGCTTCAATACCTACAGCTTGGGAATTTTCATTATCAATATGGACTCTGAAGGAACGGTTTTTAAGAAAGCTCTGAACTATTTGGATAAACCCATCATGCCAAATGGAATCGAAAGCTGCTTCTAAAAGAATCATATGAGTGAACTTGGAGTCTGCGTAATTAGAATTGACAAACTTTTTTTAATTCTTACTAATGGATGTGTGAGTGCTGAGTTTTCGACGAAAGACAAACTTCTGCGGTGATTTGTACTATAGTACATACACAATATATCAATTTGTTTTCTTTCATTATTGAATGACCCTCGTATAAATAACTTATATCTGTTGTTGTTGTTGTTCTATCTTTATGGGCATGATGATAATGTTGATGATGATAATGATGCTCTAGTATATATCCAATATATGTTTATGTATATAGATATTTCTCTTGTTGATGCTTCTGCAATTATTATTCATATGGTTGTTGTTTTTGTTAGTGAATGAATGGGGCCTTTGTTGCTAAATGCTAAAATTATACCAAATTAATTAAGTTATACGCTGGCAGCAAATTAATTATGATAAATTAGACAAAAAGTGTTTCCTTCATTGTTCTTAGTCTTCGTCTTATTGTTGTTGCTCCGTCGGTATTTGTCCTATCAATTTTTATAAAGAAAACATATCCATTATTGTTAATTTAATTCTTTAAATGATTTGTTCTCTTCATTTTCTGGTATAAAACAAAAACAGAGAAATAAAGTGAGAATTGAATTGAATTTTATTTTGAAATTATTGTAGAAATCTCTTTCCATTTTCATTCAAGCAATTATTATAAACAATTAATTGTTATGTAAAATGACCATTCAAATTCAATTAATTAGAAGATATACACGTGTACTCGTATTTCTAACAAAACAAATTCAAACAATTCATCAGAATAGAAATTCTTAATTCTTAGAAGAAACAAGAATAGTATTCACACAACAAACTTATTGCAGAGAAACTAAATATGTTTGTGTGTCTTTGTCTTTCAAGAGAAAGAGAGATTTAATCAAGTGATTGCTGTCAATATTTCTGAGAAATTAACGCTTTAATACATTTTATATAAACATCAACCCAATCAAGGGTGTAAGATTACAAAGAATACAAAATGTTCTCATAATGCAGCAATGACAATGAATTATGTATTTGCTCAATAACAGATATCTTTGTTATTCTGGCATCTTTCTCGGAATCTATTGTACAAGAGAAAATGAATGGGGATACCTGATTTTGTTTGTTTGTAGTTGGTTTCATGATAAATTTCATTTTTTTTTTTTTTTTTTTTTTGTATATAAAAATAAACACTAGTGACATAGATAGCTTTTGATGCATAGCAATAGATACATATTATGAGATACATATACAGTCAAACTTCCATAACTTGAACTTCCATATCTCGGTTATCTCCATAGGTCGAACAAAAAACAAGTCGGGGCAGGTAGTATCGCCACGCTACCATAATTGTTTTAGCGTGAAAACATTTTTCATGAAAAAAGACGAACTTTGGTTATTCCGATGTTGGTATACTTTTCACGCCCCAGCTAGTGGTCCAATGGTCTTGAAATTTATAAGGTTGGTGGCTATGGGTTGGACTCTTATAGTATCCAAATTAAAAGTCGATAGTACAAAAAACAAAAAAAGTTTTTCTAATAAGAACTTTCATTTGGATCCCGGTTTGTATGGCGAGTACCCCTCCTAGTAGTCCGAGGGTCTTGAAATTTTCATGGTTTGTGGATATGGGTTATAGTGTCCATATTTCAGTTCAATAAGTCAAAAACAAAAAAACTTTTTCTAATAAGAACTTTAATTTAAGATGGGGTTTGTATGGGAGGTACCACTCCTGGTAACCCTAGGATCATAAAATATATACGGTTGGTGGATATGGACCAGAAACTTATAGTGTCTAAATTTCAGTTCAATACGTTAAAAAACAAAAAACTTTTTCTAATAAAAACTTTAATATAAAAGGGTGTTTGTATGGGAGGTACCTCCCGTAGTGGTCCGATCCGGCTGATACCGACAAATGAGCAGCGATTGGTATAAAGAAACCTATGTACAAAATTTTAGCTCTTTAGCTCAAAAACTGAGGGAGTAGTTTTGCGAACAGACGGACATGGCTAAATCAACTCGTCTCATCGAGCTGATCAAAAATATATTTACATTATGTGGTCTGCCATGTCTCCTTCTGTGTGTTACAAACTTCATGACAAACTTATAATACGATTCACTAACGTGAAGAGTATAAAAACATCCGAACTCCGGGACTGATGTTGAACTCACACTCTGCTTATTTAACACACAATCAAAGTGATTCCATTTCTATTCGGATTTTATTTACAATACAAAAAGTCAAAATTTCCAACTTTTCCGGTGGATCAGCCGACAATTTTTTTGTTACATCTCTGGAAAAACGTCAAATTCTGACGTTTTGACGTTAAAAAATGGACACGTGCAACTTTCAGTCGAATTTTTCTGGGAAATCCCCGAAGAAATAGAAAGTGAATCAAATAAAAAGGACGTAAATCTAAAATTTGCTATACCGCCGTGTACGGTGGTTTCCACTATTTGAAAAATTAAGGAGTCACTAAATATTATTGCTCAAAGCTAGTAAGTCCAATTCCAAGTGCCATGGAAGATGATAATGACGTTTCGGAGCATGAATCTATTCAACATGTTTCCAAGAAAGATGTTGAGGGATTCCTTAGCCTAAAATGGTTAAATATAAATATTTAAAATTGAATAGTAACACAACTGATAATCAATTTAAAGGATTAAACAAATTATAACATTTCGTTACTAATTCTAACAAAAATATATAATGAAATTTTCAAATACAAACTTCTGAATATTTTAAGAAACTTTAACTAAAAAACTTGATGTTTAGTTAAAAAAAAAAAAAAAATGTTTTTTATAATAATTGTAATACATTTCGCCAAATTCCTTAGTTTTAATGAATAATTCTATAACTCGAAGTCGAAGTTGTTTTTTTTTTTTGAGCATTTTGGTGATTCGAGTTATGGAAGTTCGGCTATACTTATAATGACAAAAAAAAACGACATAATTTGATTGAATCATGTGATGTTATGCATAGTAGACCCTTAAAGAAGACTCTCAATATTTTATGGTTCCGCATCAATTGTTCAGTTCAATTGAAATGAATGAATATTTTTAAAAAGTATGACAAATCAATCGAACCATGTCCACCCACCCATCCATCCATCTGCCTCACATAGTACAATTCATACATCACAATGTAATTTTCAACATAAGCTCTCTTTTTTTTTTTTTTTTTTTTAACTCATCACAGATTATAAGGTACTTGTACTTAAACAAATATCTACATACATAAGCTTGATAAAATACACAATTTCCTTGAAATACTTTTTTGATATTAAAAATAATAATAAAAAAAAAAAAAAAAATAGAAAAAAATATGTCGAATAAGTAAATCCACTTCATGATGCTTCAACACAAAAGCATCTTAAGTAGTAGCAGCTGCTGCTTTTAAAGATTTTCTTCAATACACAATTTTTATTTTTATGTTACAGTCGGGTGGGCGGCGCTCGTGTATGGAATACTCTGTATCCCTCGATTATTTCATAGCTTAAACATGGGTTATTAAAGCAATGTAAATATTGGCAACAATTAACGCATCACAAAATATTGTCAACATATTCCAAGTATTTTCTATTAGAGGCAACTTGTAAGCAAAAAAAAAAAAAAAAATGAAAATGAAAAATGAAAATGAAAAACATCCTACGCTTGTTTCGCTTTCATATGATGATAAATATAACATATGGTTGAGTGCATACTCAATTTAATCTTTCTAAGATTTATATACACACGTACTACATTTACTCGCATTAGCGCAGCTCCTTACATCTTCAAAAAGGATGTACGAGAGAGGACTTAAAAAAAAAAACGGGAATTACGCTGTGGTGGGGAGGGAGAGTGGGGGAACCTATTGTTTGACCACATGTCCGTTAGTGTCACGCCATCTTCGTCAGTGTGCAAAGTTGTGTCGCTGTGAGTGCATTGGTTCGCCTGTGAGATTTTTTTTAGTAAAACAACATTTTACATTTCGGCGAAAACGTAATGGCAGATTGTCGAGAACAATGCGCGGCTGTGAAGTTTTGTGGGGAAATCGGCCGCGGAAACTATTGTAATGCTTAAGACTGCTTATGGGGATGCTGCCCTTAGTAAAACCAGAGTTTACGATTGGTTTTCACGTTTTAAAAATGAAGACCAACTTCGTTCAGGACGCCCCACAACGTCAAGAACTGATGAAAACGTCGACAAAATCAATGCCGTAGTTCGTGAAGACCGTCGCCGAACCATTGATCAACTCTGTGAGATGTCGGGAATGTCATGGAGTTCAATTCAGAGAATTTTATCTGAGGATTTGCACATGAGAAGGGTTGCAGCCAAATTCGTCCCGCAATTTTCGAATTTAAGCAATTTTTGACCAAAAACGCCATGACACCGATTGTCCACCCCCCATACTCACCGGATCTAGCCCACTGTGACTTCTTTTTGTTCCCCAGACTCAAAAGGAATATGAAAGGAAAGCGTTTTGCCACTGTGGAGGAGGTGAAACAAAAATCGCTGGAAGGCTTAGTGAACATCCCGATGAGTGAATTTAAAAACTGTTTTGAACAATGGAAAAATCGTTTGGAGAAGTGCATTGTGGTCAATGGCGAATACTTTGAAGGTGATCAAAATTTGGTCTTAAAATATTAAGAAATAAAGAAGTTATGACGAAATTCCATTTTTTTTTTTGGGTCCCCCCTCGTACGCTTACCAAAATGGTTTTAAATAATGTGTGAGTGAGTAGTAAGTATTGTGGAAGTGTGGTAAGAATTTTGAAACACATTTCATTTGCACTGGAATCAACAAACGAGTTTAGTTTACAGTACACATACATCAAATTTCAGGTTGTCATTATTTTTAGCAAAACTCTACATACATACTAGAGATGAAACGGATATCCGGATAGTAAACAAGTATCCGGTCGGATACCGGATTTAAAATAAAAAAACGACGTTTAAATTTTAGAAGTGCTTTATTTAATCAAAATTAATACTCTTACTGTACTAAAGGTAAATTATGATGTATGAACACCAATTTCTCTGCATTAAGAGACAACAAACGGTTTCGCTTGTCTTCGTATACAAGACCTGCTTCCGAAAAAAGTCTTTCGCTGTACACGTTGCTGCAGGGCGCTGAGAGATATATTCTTGCAAATTTTAATAAATATGGATATTGTTCAGCATGAGCTGACCATCAAATATAAGGAAACGAGATCGTGACCAATGCGCACTGACTTCAGAAAAAAATCAATTTCCATTGGAATCATGTTCTTTTCTGAAAACAATTATCATTCGCTACCTCATGAAAGTAGCCCCAGAATGTGTCGTGAGTTTCGTCAGATACTGCCGACTCTGTCTCTTCTTTTTTACTTTTTTTTTTGACCGGTGTAGAACCTGAACTGCTGCTGGAGAAATCTTTTTTAAATATTCCAAAAGAATCTTCTGGCGAGCTCTCGCCGCTTCAACAACCCCCAAGTAGTTTTTTTAAATCTTGGGTCTAGGGAAGTTGCAATCAAGTAGTTGGAGTCTTGATTTAAGGAGTTGAAAAGCTTTTCTAATTCTGCTTTTAACAAGACCAGAATAGGTAACCGATGAAAGTATAGTTATAATTTCGGAATTCATTTGCACTTAAGGGACTGATGAAATAATAAGAAGCAATTGAAAGAATTGTTGAAGCTTTATTTGTGGTTTACTTTAAATTTGTTTGTTGTTGGTAAGATACAACAATCGGCTATTTTCGGCCGGATATCCGGTGTCCGGTATCCAGCCAAACAACTATCCGTTTCATCTCTAATATATGTAAAGTAATTTGGGCTAATTGGTTTTTAGGTTTTATAATTCATGAAAAATGGTGATACACAAATATTGCATACTAAGTACTAAATTACAATTTTTATTTTTATTTTTGTTGTTGTTGTTGTATTTAATTTAATAAGCCCCTAACAGGACTCTAAACGACCTATAATGAGCTTTATTTCTACGTCAAAATTTTTTGATAAACATTATTTAACAGACTATAGGAAACTGGAAAGTGGAAAAGTAGGGTGCTCCTGAGTTGTTGTCTGCTCCATTGCAATAAGGAACTAAAATGTAGCCTTTTAAGCCTCCGGATTGGGGAATTTACAAATTGATATGTACGAGTATGTAGAAGGAAGTTCAACTTTCTATTGTAGAACTTTGGTGGAGATGGAAATACAAAGATTTCTTATTCTAGCCTGAAACTTGGAGAATGATAGATAATTCCTTTAAAAAAATAGAATACATATGCTAAAGAAAAAGGAAAAAAATATCTTGGTATTTACTTACATAGATAGAAAACTCTCATGGCACAATCAAATTGATAAGAAAGCCATAATCAATAAGCTTATAATGAAAAGTGATAAAGTGGATGCTTAATGCGAAATTAGCTTTACCTCTACGGTACAATGTGCTCCAATTCAAAGTCATGCAGAAATCAATGTGGAGGACAAATGGTTTAGAGTTGTGAAATTGCTGCATCTAATGTCAAAACAATTGTAACTATTGAGAGCTATGGTAAATCAGAAAGACTTACATCTATAGAAACACCTACTGTCGCTGACAAAGTGCTTCGGCTGAGCAAAAAATAGCTCAAAGATCATGTCAATAAATAAGACACGTCAAAAATTCATTTCAAAATCGGCTTTGCATGAAATAATATTTTTTTTTTGTTGTGACTCACAATTCAAAAATAGATGCTTCTCAAGGACAAGAAAATTTTGAATCACCAATTTCTACAGATTCTGTTGATGGATTTTGATAAAATAAACGCTATATTTTACTCACAATAAAGCTACTTATCTTTCAGTAATTCGATTTTGAATTCAATGTGTGGCTTTTACGTGATGCGCGCACAAACATTTAAACAAAGTATATAAGTATATGTACAGATTTACAATTAAAAGTATATTTTCTACTAAATTATTATTTCATATGTAAATCTGTTACACAACTATCTATATACATATGTATTTGTAGTTCAGTGTCAGACCCTTGATGGTCACGGTATTACTTTCTTCCGGCTAAGTTACTTATTGTAAATTACATATATTAGTTAGTATAGCTGAAGGCCTCAACGTTAGTGTTCTAATTGTTTAATAATTTTTAAGCATGTTTTTCCTTTCTCAAGGGAGTTTCATATATCAAATTTAAGGATTTTTGAAAGAAAATTTAAAAAAAAAAATAAAAAACACAAACAATTCATGCTCATCAAGAGTATTCATTCTTAATCACTTCTTTCTGGGTGCATATTTTTAAAAAGTTGAAGTTGATAAAGACTTTTGAGATAATGATTTGTAATATCATTATTAAACATTAATCATGATGATTAAGACATATTGTTTGTATTTTATTTTATTTAATAAAAAACATTGTACATATATGACGATTTTGTTTGTTTGTTGTACTCGTTCGTCGCTTTAAAATAAAAATCCATATAATTACGAATTTTAAAATGCAACAAGCGTATAAATGTGCGAAACTGAGTGAGTTTGCACCTAAGGTTGCACTGATGCGTAACAATTTTTAATGGCACAGCAAGAAAAATAAAAAAAAAAACAACATATGAGAAGGACATGGAATAATAAAACAAGAAAAAATAAACCTTGGTTCTAACGACATTTAAATATGCTTCACTTACATGAAGAAAGATAGATAAATGGCAGAAAAAATTTGTTGATATTCATTGTGTTTTGTATAAAATACTAAATACCCAGGAAGATGTTGTCCTGTCCCTCCTTCCAAAAAAAAATAATCGATCCTGATTGAATGACCTAATGATAATGATGTATGTCAAAGGCAACTTGAAAGATTTTTAAATATTTTTCTAAGCTTTATATGCATCGCACTTCCACACCTCAATCTTTTAGTTTGTTTTTTTTTTCTTTAGAATTTTCAGCTTTTCCTTTGGGGATTTTTCGAATTTTCTTTAATCCTAAACCTTCCTCATGAATCCCTCCGTTCATTGGTGAAAATCGTATGAAAATCTGATTGGTAGTTTTTGAGTTTATCACGTTCAGACAAACATATACAGCGGGAGACATTGTTTTACTTATAATATGTATAGATGAAAGCTGCTCAACATAATATACATGGCTCATATTGTTCAGATTTTAACTTATAATGAACTTGGTAGACACATACACAAACCCACTGTACCTAATCTCTAATTTCTAATCGAAGAAGTTAGATTAGATTTTCAAACTATAAATAAATGAATATATATTTTGGTTCACTAACCACAAGAACTTTTTGAAATACAAATTGTTAGTATGTACTTTTGGGTAGGAAATCTAATAAGAGGCTTTGTCTGGGACCACGATTGGTCAGGAGCAAACGGTACTTTCGTGTGTCCCATAGATTAGCTGAAGTTTAGAGAGCAGTCCTCATCTCCATACCAAAGAGTAAGTCATACGATCATCAAATATGTATGACTCCAAGGGGGTTTTAATTGATGCTGTTTAATGCTTGTCCTGATCTGTAATCTTAAGCATACATAGATATATGGTAGGTGTTCATGTTAAATCATAGACATACATATACAATAATTCGACAGATTAGGTCATTAACCAGTTTTTAGATTAATTTTACGAGTCATTAATGAAGAAATCTTTAAGTTTTCCTGGGTCTTCGATTTATAGTATATGATATACAAAATATTAATTCAATTGGTAAATTATTTATTGTCTAAATTGTGTGAATTGAATAAACAAAAAAAAAAAAAAAAAATGAAATGAAATGAAATGAAGAACTTATTTTTTACCATTAAGCCAATATGGACTTGTATACCTGTGTATAGAGGAGAAAACATAAAGGAATCTGTGTATATTATTTTCATTTAATAGTTAGACATCTCAAAAACAGAGAAAACAACACAGGAACTCTAGTAATTTATATAAAGTAGAAACATTTTGTTATGTTGATCAAATTAAGTCAATGCGTTCAATGTCTGCGTTACAAAGATTATTTCAAATTGATAATACCATACCAATCATTGTTTGTAGTACATGTATGTAAAGAAAGAAAAGGAAAATTCATATTCAAATGCGAATGCGAATTTTTACGCTTCTATGAATGCAAGCAAACAAGTATGTGGGTGGTAAATGCTATTAAAAAAAAAAAAAAAGAAGAAGAAGAAGAAGAAAATAAAATTAAATAATGTATACGACAAGTTGGATTTCCAGGGAAAATATTACAAGATTAAGCTATTTTGAAATACATACATTCATTCTTTCTGTGAGTTCTGTGGGTGGTGTTCGTTATAATCTAAAAATATTAGGTACTCGTATGTATTTATGGTGAAAAATCGAGTTTCAATGTCGCTTGCTTCTTGGCTTATATCAGTCAGTCAGTCAGTCAAGTCTTAAGACTTAAGCCGCCCCAAATGACTTCTACCATACTTTGTATACACGTATGTTGTACAATAAATGTTACCTACTACTGTGCTTAAATTTTAACACTCTTTTCTATCTATCTATCTATCTATCTATCTATCTATCTATCTATCCATCCATCCATCTATCTATCAGTGTCAGTCAGTAAGTCAGCGGGGTTTGTGAGTGTGTTTTTTCTGTTTAAAAGAGTAGAAGATACATATTGTATTTCGTACATTTATATATATCTTATCCTTACACAATACATACTCGTACATGTATGTATTTTCAAAGTTAAAACTCGCACCATAGGGTAGTTTATTTATTTATATAGAAATTACCAAGAACATTTACTCATTGTTTAGCAGAACAGTGGTTTTTAAACGGAACCTATTTCAACTAATAGTGTCAATATTATATATTTCATGGCACCACAACACCCCATGCAGTGTTTTGTTACATATGAGTATACACGTATTACGTTTGTTTATAGGCAATGGCGTCAACCCGACCACAGTTTAAGAATCGCTGTACTAAACTGCCTGCCTGCTGTTAAATGCTCGTATGACTTTTAAGAAGGAGGCGGCATATGTTTAGTTGAACTTTGTTAAAAACCAAACATAAAGATAAAACAAACAAAAAAAAATCATTTGGCCTGAATATTCACATAGATACATACATATAGAGATGCAGATGTCTACAGATAACACACACACACACACACATACAATTACTAAGCACACCTGTGGCGTGCAAGTTTAGAACAGCAAGAAATTTTAGCAATGCGATAAAATTGTTAATAATTAACAAAACAAGTAAATAAAGAACAAAAACACAATGCAATTTTGCCTTTATTTTTATGCGCAAAATTGATTTAGTATTTATTGTCGTTGTTGATTTCCAGTTTATTGATCTCTGATTTTATATTTAATTTTTTTTTTTTTTTTTTTTTTTTTTTGAAAATTTTACTTTCATTTCCATTTTTGTTTTTTTAGTAAATGGAATTCTTCTAGCATAAGAAGATAATCAACTTTCAGTTCTCCATATTAGTATGTCAATTCAATTAAAGACATTTTAGCTGTCGTGATTATAGAACCCAGACTAGAATCAAATGAAAATATGAAAGAGTCTATTGGCAAAAGGAATGAATGAATGGAGGGAGAGACGGAGGGAGTTAAACTTTGGCAAGATCCTACACAATTAGATTAGCGATGCGCTGCTAAGACTAGTATTGTTTTAATATACATAATAAAACACCTTTGATAATAATGGGAATATGAAATTCTTTTGAGCAGAAGAATAAACTAAGGGGATGAGGAGGCTTCGATAATCACCTTAATAGTATTGCCAATCTAAGTGACCATCCAAATAATACACAAAGGGTTCTCTGAAGCTTTCTATCGTCACATATCAAAATCTGAAATTTTAAAAATCTTTAAATGAAAAATGGCGAAAACTAGGCTTTATGACCTACATATATAGAGCCCTAATAAAAAGCATAAGAGAGACAAACATTTAAAGATAAGAGAAATAAAAGGAAAAATATATTATCCTTCTCACACCAGAAATCTCGGAAATGTGACCACCTGTGACAGGGGGTTGATAAAAATAATGAAATTTGTGTGACATAATATGTGGATGACCCCTAAGTGAAAAGCGAGTAAGGCTTATATGCAGGTAGGGCAGACTTACTATAGTAAGGCACCCACTATATGCCAGTAAACAGTATAGAACATAACCCTTCAGAAGGCAACACAATATCAGGGGTGCAATCCTAACCACCACCTTCTCTTCTCCTCCTTAAAAATATACTCAATATTACTCAATATTAAGAAAATTTATAAATTATGTAATTAAAAATTGTAATTTATTCAACCATGACATAAGTTCATAATTTGTCTGAATGAAGTCTCTCTAATATTTTATAGTAGTTCATTACAAGTCAGCTACCATATATTACTAGAATGAGATTTACTACTACTTTGTAATAAATAATAAGGATTATGTTTAATACACCAAACTAGAAAAAAAAAAATAAAAAATGTTTTTTTAAGGTCTTTGAATGTTTTCATACTATAAAATCTATAGATTTAAACCTTAAGATTTTAAATATTGTGAGCGTAATATACTCGTAGATTCTCTCTCTTATAAAAAAAAGAATAACTTTGGCTATGCCGAAGTTGTAATACCAGCTAGTGGTCTGAGGGTCTTGAAACTTATAAGGTTGGTGGCTATGGGTCAGACACTTATATTGTCCAAACAAAAACATTTTTCTAATAAAAACTTTCATTTGGATCCCGGTTTGTATGGGGGGTATTCCTCTTAGTAGTCCGAGGGTCTTGCAATTTTCATGGTTTGTGGATATGAGTCAGAGACTTGTAGTGTTCAAATTTCAGTTCAATAAGTAAAAAAAAAAAAACTTTTTCTAATAAGAACTTTAAATTAAAAGGGGGTTTGTATGGGAGGTACCTCTCCTGATGACCCTAGGATCATTAAATTTATATGGTTTGTGGATATGGGTCAGAGACTTAGAGTGTCCAAGTTCGATACGTCAAAAAACAAAAAACTTTTTCTAATAAGAACTTTGATATGGATCCCGGTTTGTATGGGGGTACCCCTCTTAGTAATCCGAGAGTCTTTCATGGTTTGTGGATATGAGTCAGAGACTTATAGTGTTCAAATTTCAGTTCAATAAGTAAAAAAAAAAAAAAAAAACTTTATCAAATAAAAACTTTAATTTAAAGTGTAGTTTGATGGGAGGTACCTCTGCTGATGACCCTAGGATCATTAAATTTATATGGTTTCTGGATATGGGTCAGAGACTTATAGTGTCCAATTATCAGTTCGATACGTCAAAAAACAAAAAACTTTTTCTAATAAAAACATTAATTTAAAAAAGGGGGCTCGACAAATGAGCAGCGATTCGTAAAAAGAAACCTATGTACAAATTTCAGCTCTCTAGCTCAAAAACTGAAGGACTAGGAATGCGAACAAACGGACCGACGGACAGACGGACATGGCTAAATCAATTCGTCTCATCGAGCTGATCACAAATATATATACTTTATGTGGTCTGCGATGTCTCCGTTTGTGTGTTACAAACTTCATGACAAACTTATAATACTATTCACTGCGTGAAGAGTATAAAAAACTGTTTCGTCTTGTCTCATTTGCTATTGATTTGTTTGCATTATAAAACGCTTAGAAGTTTCTTCTACTCATTTCCAAACACATTTCGGAAAAGACTCCTCCTCCTGTTAATCGATACAATTCTCCAAAGAACTCAAAGTAGTTTATCATCTTTAGCAAAAAATTGATGGATTTTATTTTAAAGTTTAGGTTAGATTAGGTTAGGTTAGACAGGCCGCTTGCGACTACACGCGAGTTTACCCAGAAGCTCTGATTATAGAAGGATGAGCAAAAATGAGAATAGAAAACTTGGGTAGTTTTGTAATTCAGTGTTGAGATAGTATTTAATTTTTCACGGAAAAATTCAAAAAGGTGGTGGCTATGTCGGCTTTGTTTTATTTATTTTTACCCATTAATGTCTCGGTGGTCTTGGCGACTTGTAAGATTTACAAAGCCAAGATGAATGAATGGGATCAGACTTTAGTATCTCATCATCAGTAGTAGTAGTTCATTAGGCATAATGCAAGGAACATCATAAACTTACTAAGATTATTGATAGAATTGCTAATCAGATTAAGGATGACATACAATAAATATTGTAGAATGGAAAAACAATGGAAACAATGCAGATTAAGATTCTCCAAAATCTTTTAGATGAGAATTTTTACAATTATTATTATTAGGTATAAGGTATTCAAAAACGGTTCAGTGATATCATTATAGACCTTATTTAGGTATCACCATATAATCGAATAATTGGATTGATTAATTAAAAAATATATGGTTAAATTGAATTTGAATCCATTTGCATATTCACATGCTTCATGGAATCTTTGATTCACAATTCTATGAGTTACATCAAAACATTTTATTAATTAACTAAAAAGTAATACATAATACTTAGATATTTCTCACTATGTATTATTAAGCGTACGATATATGAGTATGTACTTAGTCATATGATGTTATACTAAGTACTACTTACTTACAATAATAAGCTCTGTCGCACATTCTAATAATTCAAATTAAAAAGACCTTTAGATTTGTAATGTTAAAGTGCCTAATTGGGAATTGTTTTCGTTTGTTGTTTGTTGTTTAGAAATCAAATGTAAGCAGCGCAGCATTTGGTCAAAATTGTCTCTCAATGTGTCACAGGGGAAAAATAAATTCAATTAGCAAAAATAACAAAACAAAAAAAAAAAACAAAAAAAGAAAAATACAAAAAAAAAAAAAAAAAAAATTTTACGATAAATTAAATAGATATTATTCTATAAATCAGAATGCGTAAAATAAACTACTATAAGTAAACATATTTAATTCAGTTTCACAGAATTGTATTTCAACTTTACATAAAACTTAATTAATCGTGATGATTGTGAACCATTTTCATTGGAATTCACTCAATAGCAGCTCAGTAGCACAAATAATATTTCTTTTGACATTTTTTTTTTTTGTGCAATTAATAAGTTTCATTGGATGGTTAAGAGGAATTGATTTAAATACACATGGATGATGATGAATGGATATTTCGTTAATTTTCAGAAAATTGCATTTTTGTTATTCCTGGAAATTTTTTTTGTTACTTTCATTTTTCAGAATACATAAAGATATCTGTGTAAAGTTTTTATATACTAAATTTACTGTTACAAACGCATTGATGAATGTAAAAATCAAACAAAAAAATCAAAAAATCATATGAAATTGAATTGAATTGAAACTGAACTACAAGCTCTTGCAACTCTCTCCCTTCCTTCCTTCCTTCCTTTAGGCGATCGAACTGATTGCAATTTCTCTGAACTGAGTGAGTTTATTTTTTTTGTTTTTTTTTTCGAAATTGACAACTAAAAAGCCTGAGGCTGAACTGACCTCCATGGATAGAATACTGAACTGGTTGATATCCTCATATCAATTCGATTTTTTCTCTACTTTACAATTTTCTGCTGCAATATTGAAGGACAATATTAAATGACGATGCAAATATTCCAAATCTCAAAAAATTCTAAACGTAGATTAATGTTATTTATAAAGATATTGAAATTCAACTTTAAAAAATGATAGTAGAAACGGAAAAATATGTTGACGTTCAATCAATCTAATCTAATTATAGCCGAATCCCGATAATTTGTAATTGCAAGAGAAACAACATTTAGTACGAATTATAGGGGTTTTCGAATTATCGAGATTTCGATTTAACGAAGTTGAAAAAAGAAAAATGCGAATTAACGGGGTTTTATATTTCAGTTGAATATCACATATTGTCTACCTTTATTAATAGGAAGGCCCAATCACTTACACTAGTCGAATTCAAATCGATTACTGCAACCAACAAAAGGAAAAAGTCTCGGATACAAAAACTCACCTATGGTGACGACATTTGGCCCACGCACCCGGACAAGAATAGAAGGTCAACCCTGCGGGAACTAGCGGATATTAACACCACATGGGATCGGGCAAAACAACAGCCCTGAACCGTGTTCGATGGAGAAACCTTGTGGAGTCCCTATGCTCCAACTAGTAGTTTTAAACATGAAACATAAAATATAATCTAAAGAAAAACACCGATCAAGCTTTAAAAAAGTTTGTAATTTTTGATGGTTTGAGGTTCTTTTCGCCAATCTATTCAATTAAGTGTTCAAAACATTTTAAACAATTAAAAACATTTTGTTGGACATCATGATTTGAAACATTATATTGAAGGAGCTGAATAATGGCAACTACTTCTGTCAGCCACAGACAACGTCATCAACATTCACGTAATCATCGAAAAGGGCAACATTTTCAGAGTTCTCAGATATACTATTTCATAGATAATCTACATATGTTCAATTGCTTGTCTTGAAATAAATTTTCGTAGAAATCTTTATTAAAACCGCAAGCACGGAAGCAGTTTTGAATACAATCTGTGTTGACAATATTCCACGCTTTATAAGCAATTTGCATTGCCGTAAATAGAAATAAAAATAGTATATAAACAATATATTAAGTAAACAGTAAATAAAAATAATAAAAATACAAAATAACCGAGGGTACCGAAATGTATGTAATTTTTACGAATTAACGAATTTTTTTTTGAAGGGACCAGCAGTTTGTTACGAATTATTGAGGTTTACAATTTATCGAATTATCGAGATTCGACTGTATTATAAAAATTAGTGATTTAAATTGTTTGTATGATATGCGCTGCCATATCTTTCATCGGATTGCATTGAAATTTCGTGACTGTATATGGTTGGTTCCCGGTGAGAACATAGTATAGTATTAGTCCCGATATATGACCCCGTTCCCGAGATCTGGGATTCTACAAAAAATTAATTATAATACAACTTTAATTTTCTGATACTTAAAAACTGTGTTCTTTATAATACTCAAAGTGTAACAGAATGAAAACAGTGAACTATGTAAGGAAACAACCCGTGGGATGTAGGGTCGGGTACGCTAGTTAGAATCATAAGTTTATTCAGTTTATTAAGTATATATACGAGTATGTAGATCTC
This sequence comes from Amiota mariae, assembly GCA_035041805.1. Lineage (NCBI taxonomy): Eukaryota > Metazoa > Arthropoda > Insecta > Diptera > Drosophilidae > Amiota > Amiota mariae. The sequence goes on along the minus strand of JAWNKV010000708.1, from coordinate 127,422 downwards.
TTGTAAAAAACGATTATTTGATTTGTTTTACAATAATCAATCAATCAATTAACCAGATCAAAATTCAGTCAATCCGGGACGTAAACCAATGACCAACACGGTAAGTTGGTGTCTCAATCATTGTTGCTTTTCTTATATGTATGATTTAAGCTGAATGACTGAATGACTGACTGACTGCCTTCCTGAGAAGGGTATCACTTGTAAATATTCTAGGAAATTTAAGTGATGATGATTGGTTTTATAAGTTTTTGGTTTGAGCCATGAAAAAGTGGTTTTCTTTTTTTCCTCATTTTGTTCTTGTTCTAGTTTTTGGAACCTTGGGAACTTTACGCAGAAATTACACATACACGCACATACACAAACACACACACACACACACACACACACAAATTACGCAGAATATAAAAAAAAGAATTTGCATAATTGAAGTAAAAACCAAAAATCTTAAATTTTTCTGCTTTCATTTTATTTTTTGTTTATAGTAGATTTTTTGTTTTGTTTTTATTATTTATACTCACTTTCTTTTGTAAAATTGTTTTTTGTTGTTGTTGTGTTTATTTGATTTTGCTGCTGTTGCTGCTGCTGTTGTTGTTGTTGTTACTGTTTTTTGTTATTTTTGTTAATTGAATTTTGTACATTTTTTTTTTTACGCGCGAAGCACCAGGAAAAAAAAAACAAAAAAATATATATATAACATGAGAGAAATTTCAGAAAAAAAAAACAAACAACAATAAACTAAAGCACAGATAGTAGGCAGAAAATGTTACACACAAACAAAAATGCAGACTGAGCACGAAAGCAGAGAAGAAAAAAAAGATTAGCTTAGCTCAGTCTGGGTTCGCTCCTGTGCGTGTTGTTTCTTTCCTTATTTCCAGCTTTCAAGAAACTGTTTGTCTGTCTGTCTGTCAGCTCTTGACAGCTTGCTACTAATGCTTTGGTTGTTCCTGTTCTTGTTGTTATTTCTGCCATAAACAGTGACGAAGCAACAACAAAAATGATAAAGATGATGGTGATGATGATTATGATAAAGCAGAAGATGAGCGATAACAACAAGGCAATGCAATAGAAATATTAACTTATATTGTATTGTATTATTATTATGATGATGATGAGCGAAAAAAAAAATATAAGGAAACTCACTAAACAAACAACACGCAAAATGAAATTTACACTAGAAGAGACAACAAACAAACAAACAAATATATACACACCCGCGTGACAGCGTCAACCATAACACAACACAAGACAACACAACAAACCACAATAATAATAATGAGAATTAAGACGCAGCACAACTACGACGACCGACAACAATTTCGATAAAGATAATCACAGAGTAAAATTAGAAAAAAGAAATTAACCAAAAAAGAATTTTTTATCCGTGAATTTGTATCTTCTTCGACTGAATGTTTGCGCTGAATGAAATCAAGAAGCAAAAGATGAAGCGAATTAAACGCGCAACGCTTCCAGGCGAGAAATTTTGTCTGCACTACTGACAGTGACAGCGACAGCGACAACGCCAACAACAGAAACAAAAAATCAACAACAGCAACAACGATGGTGGCGACGACAACAACAGCGTCGTTGTGTCGGTTGTGATGGCGACGACATAAGTTACAAATGTGTGAGCTTCGAGCTTCGTGAGCATTTTTTTTTGTATGTATGTACATACATATGCATGTATGTATATGTAAGCTAACCATTTAAATAATAGAAAGAATATCATTAAGAAAAAGAAAAGTGAGAAAGTGAGATACACAAACAATTAAGAGAGACAGTTAGAGAGAGAGAGAGTGTGTGTGCAAACTTGTCAGAGCATAAATTGACAAGCATTGATGAAATGTTAGAGAGAGAATGTGTTTGTGATTGTGCTCAGTAACAGTAACAAACATCAAAAAAGAGAGCGCAATATTATATAAAAACAATAACAAAAATATTGTAAACAAGTGAATGGAAAATATATTGCAAAATTATATGCTCTCAATTTAATGCAGCAGGGTTGTCGAGTCTTCTTGAATGAACATGACCATTTTAATATTATAGTATTATAGACAACTACAAAAAATCATCAAATAATATTTACATAAGATGATATTCGTTTCGATGTGGTGATGATGGATCAGAAGTTTGGGGAAGCCTATGGTGATTGTGCGACCAGTCACAATGGCAAAGTAACCTCTAAAGGGTTCAGATTTCAATTCAATTGAAAATGCTCATAAATCTTGCACATTTCTACTTTTTCACGCTTCTAAATATGTACTTATGTACTTATTTTTTTTTCCAAGATTTGAAGGTGAAACAAATCTGTTAAGCTAAAAGAGAAATATGAAGGACAACTTCATTGAATTTCAACTAAACTCTTAAGCATCTTAGGGTTGAAATTAAAAAAAACCATTGAACATATATGAATATATAGAAAGATATGTAAATAGGCAGACAGATAAATTAAAAAAAAAAAAAAAAATAATGTCTATTCATTAAAAACCCATCGTTAAAGACAAATTCAAATACATAGTGAAATTTTGGATTAGTGAGATTTGAATAGAACCCATCTAAATGTGGATCTCTAAAAGGAGAAATAAGGAAGAAAAGTATACTGCAATGATTTAGCACATCGAGAAGATCTGAAACGATGAGTTTGGAGCTGAGGTTAACGAAGTACATATTTGATGAAATTGGGGAGAGAATAGAAACCCATGGATTTCTGGATAAAAATTTGATTGACACAACATAGCAGTGCCGAGTAAAGATGATTCAGAATTCCAAAAGTATCATATAAATATTGACAATTAATGTTTTGGGGCACGCTTATCTTATAAATATATATATCGCATATAATAAGATTGCATTTTGAGGTCTACAAAATAATTTGAAAAAAAAAAACCAACTTAATTATTAATTCAAGTACAATTGACAACTCTAGAAAAATGCATTTTCAAAAACTAATCTCTCTCAATTTCTGGCTCTCATTCTTTCAAATGACTGACTGTTCTTTTCATTTCATAATAATATTTCAAAGTTCAAGTCCAAAGGTACAAATTCTGGCTGCTGCTTATAAACCAGCACTTCGATGCCCTAAAACAATTTACCCTTGACCCACCCCGAAAGCATCAACAATGACCAAGCAACTTTAACATTAATATTAGAGTAAATACATATTACAGTCGCAAGCAAACAAACAAATTCATATTATCATCATATTTTACTCTACCGCTCTCCAGCTCTTTTGCTATGCTTATTCTCTCTCTAGAAAACAAAAAAAGCTTGCAAAACATTTTGGCACTCTCCTGATTGTGAGAAGCAAAGACCAAACACAACATTAGTTGGAAGAAGAAGCACATGAGTAACAGTAACAGTATATGAGTATGTGTGTGAGTGAGAGCGTTTTTCTGTTGTTGTTACTATTGTACATTCAAACATCCCTATAACGAATTATAAATTTTGATACAAAATTTTAGTTTTGATTTCGATTCAAGTTTTAGTTAAAATGTATAATTTTGGTTGGGAAAATCTACACATATTTCCAATTCATTACTCGAGGCGCATCATTTCCGAAGTGATCAAATCAAATAACTTCCATATATGAAGACAAAGTTCTCTTAATTCATCTTCATCAGCCTCTGCTTCATCATTGTTATCTGCATCAGACAACGGCTGTTTCTTTTTCTATATCCACTTTATAAATTTTATAGATGTACAATAGTTTATTAATTTAGGTTTGATATAAGATCAATATAAAAGTGGTTTAACATTCAACAACTTGGAATAGAATTAATCGGCTTTTGTTTCAACATATTAAGAAAAGCATCCTGATTTAATTTTTAATTTATTTTTAAGTGTAGTTTAATAAATTAACTCGAATTCCAAATTGAAGGCTCTTGTTTAATTTGCTGTTCTAGTTCTGACAACAATTGCTCAATATAATCAACTTCAGATTGATCTCATGTGTTCTGTGGATTTATTTTCATTTGTGGATTGATTATTAGAAATCTTTATTCCAATTGTGTATCATAAAAGACATTCAATGTAGTCATTTACTAATCTCATCTCATTTGAAAATTTACTTATATGTTCTTTCTTGAATCTTGGTTTTATCTGGATCTGTAAATTTAATAAAACGATTTTCACATTGTCATTTAAAATTTCCGCACTCAAGTTTCACTTTGATTTTTTTTTCATTTTTTGATTTGTGCTTTTGCTCAATTATCAATGCATCTATTGAATATGTAATTAATAATTCCTATATCCAGATCCAGTATTAAGTTATTAAAAATTAAAGTATTTTTTGTTTACTTTATTAAGAACAAAGTCCCACGCTGCGTCTGCCTGTCTGTCTGAACGCAATAAACTCAAAAATTACGGAATGGATTTTAATGTTTTTTTTTGTTTTTTTTTTACTATATTTTATAAATTGAAATCTTATACTGACATCAAAAAATTACGGTTTTCACCAATGGACCGACGATGGATTCATGGCTTAAGAAAATAAGAAAATTCGAAAAACCTCAAAGGAATAGCCGAAAAATCTAAAATAAATCGAAAAGAGTGAAGTGAGTCAAGTTGCATTTGATAAACATCTCATCAGGAGGACAACGTCTCCCCAGTCATCTAGCCATGTATATAAATTTTATACAATTCATATTATCGTGGATCTACTGTATTATATTACAATACATTATAGTTGGTGTTGTTGGCTATTAACGGTGACGTCGTGAATATTTGCTGTCGTCATACAAGTGAATTTTGTGTGTGTGTGTGTGTGTGTCATTTTAATGACGTCATAGTTGTAAGTGAATTACTAGTGACATTGAGCATCAGCAGTAGCGACAGGATTAGATGGAAAAGGGAACCCAGAAGGTTTGGGTGAAGCTTATAACAACGAAATTAAAATGAAAATACTTGTGTATGGATGTTAGTAAAATGAAATGAAGAAAGAAAGAATGAAAAGCCAACAAAAACAACAACAATAAACAATAAGTACAGGTGGCACTCATTTGGTTTATTTATTTTGGCGCAGCTTAAAAGCGAAATTTGTTGTAGTTGTTGTTGTTGTTGATATTAGTATTTTGCTATTTGAGTAAAAAAGCATTTTGTAAGCGTTTTCCATCATTACGTCAATATAATTTGTGTTCCTTTCTTTTGTTTCCTTTATATCTTTTCACTGTTATTGTACTACTTACTATGTACGTAGAATTATTTGTTTTGTTGAAAAGAAAACCGCTTATTGGATTATGTACACACACACACACACACACACACACACACACTCACATAGGAAGATATACACAATTTGTTTACATATGTCAAGAAAAATGTATGTAAAGAAGAAAAGCAAACTTTGGTCTTAACAAAGTTTACAAGCATTTCACATAAGCTAAGGTCTTATAATAATATATTGTACATACTTACATACACATTTACATACATTTATATATGTACATATAAATGACTTTAAGTACAAATTAACTGAATTATTAATGTAAAACATAAGTACATACGCATTAAAAATTTGTTAATGGGGAAATCCCCCTTTTATTTTGCATGTTTTCTTCTCTGTACGTAGACTTTTGCCAGTGTTAATTTCAATATATTTAATTTAACATATTTTTATGTTTAAATTGTAAAAAGTTTGGAAAGTTTTTGGAAACACACGGTAAAAGAAAAACATCAAAAAAAAAAAGACTAACTTTGGCGAAGTTGTAAAACTCTTCACGATCCTTCTAGTAATCCGAGAGCCTTGATATTTAGAAGATTGGTGGATACGGGTCAGACACTTATAGTGTCTCAATTTCAGTTCCATAGTACAAAATATAAAAAAAAAATCTAATAAGAACTTTAATTTGCATCCCGGTTTGTAGGGGGGTACCCCCTCTAGTGGATCGAGAATCTTGAAATTTATATGGTTGGTGGATATCGGTCAGAAACTTATAGTGTCCCAATTTCAGTTCCATAGTAAAAAAATTAAAAAAGTTTTTCTAATAAGAACTTTCATTTGTATCCCGGTTTGTATGGGGGGTACCCCCTCTTTTGGTCCGAAGGTCTTGAAATTTAAATGGTTGGTGGATATAGATCAGGCACTTATATTGTCAAAATTTCAGTTCCATAGTACAAAAAATAAAAAAGTTTTTTTAATAAGAACTTTCATTTGGATCCCGGTTTGTATGGGGGGTACCTACCTAGTGGACTGATTCGGTTGATTCCAACAAATGTACACATGTGTAAAAAAAATGCACCGCAAGGAAAATTTCAGCTCTCTAGCTCAAAAACTGAGGGACTAGTTTGCATACATATATACTTTATGAGGTCTCCGATGTCTCCTTCTGTGTGTTACAAACTTCATGACATATTTATACATAATACTATTCACTGCGTGAAAAGTATAAAAAAAGAAGGAAAGACGGACGAATGGGTCTAGACTGTATAACCGGATTGGGGATCGTAGTTGGAGAGAAAAACTTACACTTTGCTTTAATACTGGTGGGATTAAATAAATAAAGTTTGCACTTAGAACCATGGTCGAAAAACAATCGTCAAGTATCCGACCCGACTTCCGGGATTCCGGCACACGTACAATAGTCTAAAAGTATAGTTTCTGAGAATCATGCGCTTAAATGGGAATACAGGATATGCAGTGGAAGGAGCAAGTTTAATTAGACTCGTCGAAAAAATTATTTTGTAAATTGAATAGTGGCATAGCGTGGGTGTCAGCCGCCCGGGGTGGATAAAAATTTGTGTTCAGCGATGAGGCTCATTTTTGGCTTAACGAGTTTTTTAATAAGCAAATTGCCGCATATGGAGTAACACCAATCCACAAGAGACCCTACAGACTCCATTACATCCAGAAAAATGCACCGTTTGGAGCGGTTTACACGGTGGTGGCATCATCAGACCTTATTTCTTCAAAAATGAGGCCGGAACTCGCGTTACAGTCAATGGAGATCGTTACCGCACCATGATAAATGATTTTTTTGTTTGAAAATATGGAACACATTGATCCGGACGAGATGTGGTTTCAACAGGATGGCGCTACGTGCCATACGGCGACCGCAATCATCGACTTATTGAAATCAAAATTTGGCGATAAGTTGATTTCGAGAAATGGACCGGTCAATTGGCTTCCAATGTCGTGCGATTTGACACCTCTCGATTATTTCCTGTGGAGCTACGTGAAATCACTGGCTTATGCTGATAAACCAGCAACAATTGACGCTTTAGAGGCCAACATTGTTCGTGTTATTCGTGCTCAAAAAAGTGGCGCAAAATTGGACGTCCAGAAAGCGCTTTGTCAAAAACAGCCGCGGTGACCATACACCCGAAATCATTTTTAAATGTTAATACCATGTATTGATCTTTCGAATAAAAAAAATTTTTTGATTACAATTTAAATTTTTGTGTTATTTTTTACAATTTCAAGTTCTATCGGGCGTAAAAAAACACCCTTTATAATTTATACAGTTTGTCTATAAGTTTGTCAGTAATATTATAGTAGAACACAGAATTTACTTAAATTATGCACATAAATTTATAATGCACTATTTCAAATCACCATCATAATCATCATCATCATCAGTCATTGTCATATAAATAGGAAAAGAAAAAATGACCTTCAATATTTATCCTTTGGAATATTTTTTCAAAAGTGTATTAATGTTTATCATTTGAAGATTTTACTACATAAGTACATACATATCAGAAAATAATTGAATAAGGTAAGGAGGTGATGTAAGGCAACATCTGAATCGAATCAAATATGATACAACACAAATTCTGTGGTAGGAAACAAATCTAGTCAAAACTCAAACTGAAGACACAAAGTCAGAAGAGTACAACTCAATAAACTATAAGTTGTAATGTTTAACAAGTTCTGGAGATTTTTAGATTGGTAGTTTTTTTTTCAAAATTTCCAATTGTCGATTAACAAAATGATTAAATAATGTCATTTAATATTCAAATAGAATCTGGTTAGACCCCATCATCATTATAAACGATTTGCCATCTGCCATAAAGCATTCTAACGTCTTAATGTACGCTGATGGATGTTAAGTTATGCTTATCTATTTTATCTCCGGTCCAACAAATGTTTCTTCAAGAAGATCTTGATTCCTTATCTCAGTGGTACTCTAAAAATTATCTTTCGCTGAATTGTGACATATGTAAAATAATGTCCTTTTACCGCAAAAATTTAATTGTAAAAAGCTACCACATTAATGATCACATTCTAGAACGTGTCACACAATTCAGTGACCTGGGTGTGTTGATGGATCCAAAGCTGCATTTTGTATCGCATATTTCTTGTATCACATGTAAAGCTAGGGGTGTTTTAGGATACATTAAACGTTGATCTAAAGAGTTTAATGATCCTTACACCACCAAATTATTATTCACTTCATTGGTTAGACCAATACTTGAATATGCTTCATGTCTATGGGATGCACAGTTTAAAAAGTAAAGTGATAGTATTGAGTCTGTTCAAAAGCAATTCTTGTTTTTTGCACTGCGTCACTTACACTGGGATCCCAATATAAACCTTCCATCTTACAAAAGCCGACTTAAACTAATTCGCCTCCTGACATTATCCAGTCGCAGAACGACTCTTGGTGTCACATTCTTGCACAATCTAATTGTAGGCAGCATCTTTTCCCCTTCCTTGCTTGGTAGTATTAATTTTAATGTTCCTTCTCGGGTTACTAGGAATTATTCTCCTATACTTGTTGGTACATGTAAGACTACTTATTTGCAGCATGATCCTTTTCGTGTTTTATGTCAGTCTTACAATATATACTATGACCTTGTATCAAATTCTATTTCTTCCGTTCATCTAAAATCTAATCTCTTAACTCTCCTTAACACATAGTATTCTTTAAACTATTTAACTTAATTTCGCACACTTTATTTAAATTTATTTTTATAGTGCTTTATGATTAGTATAAATGGTTGATGACATTAGGTATGTAGCCTTATAGTAGTCAATTAATTTCTTTTGCATGTTATTAACCTCCAGTAGTTCAGTACCGAAGTTATACCCAGTCTTGTTCGGTTTTTAATGGACCCCAGCTCGCGCGGTCTCTCTTAGTGGCGTGGGATAGAAAGTAGTTTAGACAAAAAAAAAGAAAAAAAAAGTGTAAATATTCTTAATTAATATGAAGAATCAAATCAATCTACGCATGTCAGTTTGTTCTATACATTTGTGTTTATAATACTTAATCCTATTTTGAGATTTCAAAGTTCAAAATAATTGGTAGGGTGTACTTAGTATTCCATAGTCTGTAGTAATTTTGTATATGCAAATTATAATAAAATTTTTCAAGGGATAAAGAAAATTTCATTTCATCATTTCTCTTTGCTTTCGATAACAAACAACAACAACAACAATAGTAATAATCACAATGAAAGCCGGCAATTTTTCATCTGTTCATTTCATTTGATACCCCCCCAAGTTACCAGACCCTACACAACCCACACAACCCTAACATCAATATCAACATGAACATCATCTCCATATCGCATATCTTTTAAATACATTTTTGGGTTCTCGCTGCCTTCTTCATCCTCTTTTCTGTACTTCAACAAAATTCTTATGCTACCCAAATATTACAAGAAGATTAGTATAAATTTTTTTTTTTTTTTTTTTCAATTTTGTGTAACCTTTGGAAGAACCACAAAAATGTATATGAAGTACACGTTGGAATTCTTTACGTTCTTCTGGTTGGTTTTTGTTTTTTTTTTTTTTTTTTGAGTCATTGAAGTTCAACTTTGACATTTACATTTCTATAACCACCAACAAACAAACAAACAAAGCTGGGCAAAATAATACCAAAGAGAACTTACTAAGCAGAGAATCGAGAAACTATAAAAGCATCTTCATTTTTATATTGCGCATGTTCATATTCGTTTGCTCGCATTTTGGAACCTTTTTGCGAAAGCATCAAATTCCAACATATCAAAAAAAAATGTTGTTCGAGAAAGTAAATAGAAAGATTGTATACCCCATACATAGTAGTAGAGAGTAAAATATGGAAAGCGAGATACTGAAATTGAGAAGAGAAGGAGCAGAGCAGAGAAGGTAAGTAGAGGAAGAATATTTAGTATCTCATAAATTCCTGAGTAAAAAAGTTTTATTTATGTTTTTTTTTTGTTTTTTGTTTTTTTAAATCGAAATCTGTATGCTCTACAACAAACTGTTGACTGTTCAGTTAAAGAGATACTAGAAGATAATCATCATCAATATGTTTAGTTTAGATTTAAAATACGAAAATGTTACAAAATCCAACAGTTTAATCTGTTTGATTATTGTAAAAAAAAATAAAAAAAAAAATTATATAATTTTGTTCGTGGAATAAGAAATTATTGAAATATTACCTTTAAATTTTAATGATGCTACAGCATGTAAACTTAGAGAATATCTAGTAAAGGTCATGCATTACCCATAAAAGCAGCTACAGTTTCGATTTATAAATTTGGATGCAAGTTAATCTGTGTCATTGATTTTTTAAATGCTAATTTCATTATTATTAAAATTAAATGATTATTAAAAATCTTATCTTCACTCAGATTCTAATTCCATTTTTATTTAATAAGAAGATTGAATCGGCTGCACCCACTGGATTTACCGTTAAGAGTTCCTATTTCAATTAAATTAATACAAAAGTCATAAGGTTGTACAATCAAATTTGCTTATTGTCATTTACGATAGATCGCAAATAAAACAAATAAATAAATAAATAAATAAAAAATTTAATAAGAAAATACACGTTCATGTCATGAAAAATTGGATCAACCAGAGTAAAATGCATGTATTAAGCATTAATCCTTATAAGCCCTTGAAAATAAATACATATGTACTTACTTACTTACTTACTTACATACATATGAACTAAGTATCTTACGAGTACATTGGAGAATTTTGGTTTTTTCTTTCTAAACTAATTGAAACAAAACTTTAATTTTCAATGTGGTCTCCTTCTCAGAGTATAATACTTCGTGAGGCGTGAGACAATTATTAACAAAATGTGAAAAGTTTCCATCGATTGGGTGGGCGGTAAAAATTCAAGATCAAAGGTCTAAGAAATCAGGTTTTTCTTGTAAACGGTAAGTGCTATCGAGAAAACATGAGAGACAATATTGTAGATCATGCAATTCTCTACAAATTTATTTTTATACAATTAACCATTCTTGAAATGTAGCGCGAGGAGTGGGGTATGTAGGAGGCGAATATCTGAATAGAATAGAATAGACCATTACCAAAAGATCCCTAAAGTCATTTTAGAGAATAGGTAAGATAATAAAAAAATATAAAAAAAGTCTTACTTTGGCTATGCCGAAGTTGTAATACTCTTCACATCCGTTCTAGTAGTCAGAAACTTATAGTGTCCAAATTTTAAGTCGATAGTACAAAAAACAAAAAAGTTTTACTAATAAGATATTTCATTTGGATTTTGGTTTGTATGGGGGTACCCCCTCCAATGGTCCGAGGGTCTTGAAATTTATATTGTTGGTGTATACAGATCGGGCACTTATATTGTAAAAATTTCAGTTCCATAGTACAAAATACAAAAAAGTTTTTCTAATAAGCACTTTAATTTGGATTTGGTTTTATATTATAATGGTCCGAGGGTCTTGAAATTTATATGGTTGGTGGATATCGCTCATTAACTTATAGTGTTCATATTTCAAGTCGATAGTAGGAAAACCAAAAAAGTTTGTCTAATAAGAACTTTAATTTGGATCTGGGTTTGTATGGGGGGCACAACCCACAAGTGGTCCGATTCGGCAGATTCCGAATACGAATACTGCGTATGGTAAAGAGAAAGCTCCGTGCAAAATTGCAGCTCTCTAGCTGAAAAATTGAGGGAGTTTACATACATAAACAGACAAACGGACAGACGGACATGGCTATATCAACTCATCTCGTTGCGCTCATCAAGAATATACTATTTACTGCGTGAAGAGTATCGTATAATAAAAACCATGGAATTTTTGATTTTCTATAAATACGAGTATAAGTAATTTTTCTATAATAAATAAGTAGTAAATACTTTTATATATATGAGAGGAGTTTATATTATTTTTGACTAGCACCACTGAAAGTTATGATTCTTAAAAATGGTGAGTCCATCAAATCTGTGTGCTGATAACAACAATTAGTTGTGAGTGATAGTGATTGATTTATGGAATTTAAGTTTTTCATAATGTAAATGCATTTGTTTGTAAAGAAAAGTATCATCAACTGATTCAAACCCCAAGGTTTCAGTCCGCAAAACAATTTCGATTTTAACTTCACATCTACTTCTTATAAATGACATAGAAAGCTTGCGATGGAATCCAAGTGAAATTGTATTACATTTAATTTAGTTGTTTTTATAATGTAATCCCATTGGGTATTTAGCTAAATGATTAAATTACAAGTCTGTGAGTGAGTCTGCATTAGTTTCATTGTTGATGTTGTTGTTGTTGATGATATCTATTCGATTGTCATTTTGTCTGTCATTTATAATTGTTGATTGTTTGTTAGTTTGTTGTTGGAAAAGTTGTAAAATAACAAAAAAAAATAACAAAAAAAAAAAACAAAAAAAAATATGTCTGTGTTATCTGATTAGCGTATTTTTGTTCAATTTCATATTGTTTATTTGAGCTAAAAGCTCAACTTGGAAACAAGATAAAAGTACACAATGATAATAAAAAAAAAAACAAAAAAAAAAAAACAAAAAAAAAAAATAAACAACAAGAAACTATCACAAACGTCAAGTGATAAAGAGGAGGGATAAGATTTCTGAATTTTGGTGGACTTCAGTCAGGCACTCACTCACTATACACATTCACAACATACACACAGATACAGATAAATTTACATTGTGAAGACAAAAACAATGACAATGACGCTAAGGTTGAGGTTGAAGACGTTAGCGGGATTATCTAATAACAATTAAGTTAGTGAAATATTTCATTTATTTTAAGTTTCATGCATTTATTTTTTTTTTTTTTTTTTTGAAATTACTTTTTAATTTATATCTGCTGAAGTTTTTTCTATTGTTAAATTATTCGTCACTTGGATTTTCTTATGAATTTTTTTTTTATAGTATTTGCCGCGTGTTTTTTTTTTTAACGGAATTTGATTGCGAGTTTTATCAATAGACGCGTCGTCGTACTACAACAGTGAAGAGTATAAAGACAACAACATGTTGTATGTCTGTCTATCAGTCTTTTGCCTATACTATGCAATCATAGATACATTTGGTTTTACAGGTGTGCAAAGATTGTATCTTCTGTAAATTCTGCTGTTACTGTTACTGCTGCTGCTGTTGCTGACCTTGCTCTACTAAATGAAATGGCGTAGTACATACATACACACACACACACACACATACAAACACCCACGCATACAAATATAAAGTGAGAAGAAAATAAAATAAAATAAAATAAAATAAAAGAAATGAAAAGTTAGTAAGAGACACTCTTATATACGAGTACAGTTAAATAGATTGAGATGATGAGGATGCATGCGAACGATAAATGTATTACGCGCGCAATAACAGTGAAATTGAATTGGGAGAAGGCAACAATCTCCCAAAAAGCAACAACTTTTTAGTATTCATAACAAAGTTTAGCAAAACATGTAGAGAGAAAAAATATGGAAGAGTAAAATAGAGGGAGAGAGAATGTGACATAGAAAGAAAGAGAGTAAAAGATAATTTATGTAGAAATGGATGAGCAAATGGGAAAGCTCGAAAAAATTTTCATTCAACAAAAGCTTTTGGTAACGGATTTTTTGTTCAAATGAAAATTCAAATGAAAATATTTCTCTAAGCTTTCTATGCCAAAATTTGATCCACTAATTTAGACCGATTTTAATGAAATAAATGTTATATGTTATAGGAAGCTTGCTACAATACATCAGTGAAAACCACATTCAAATCAGTAAAGCCATTTCTGAGATTAGCGTGCACAGACTAAAAGAGGTTTACGATTTTATATATGTAAAGATGTCAAAAATTACAAAAGAAATAATTTCAGTGTCTTAACAACTTGCACATCCTATACATGTTCAGCAGATGATATCCAAATAATATTTTCAGGATTGAAGGAAGAAAGGTCAAAAGATTAAGTACAAATCATTATCTTTAGGTCTGGAAGCGAAAACCAGATTGCTAGCAGACATAAAAGGAATTCAAGCATGCCAGAACAAGGCACTTTGCCGCATAGCTGGGGCTCCCAGGTTTGTGCGCAACACTATCTTGCACAGAGATCTATATTTTGTGCTCGACGAAATCCTCCAAAATCTGCATCCGTCACCAACAGAGACTGCAAACTCACCCAAACAGTTTGGTGCCGTTTCTCATCCATAGCATGAGGCAACGTTGACTGAAGACGCTCCATCCTAATGATCTTCTAAGCAAAAGGTTACCATAAAAACAAGTACCAAAAAAATATTTAAAAAAAGACTAACTTTGGCTATGCCGAAGCCCCAGCTAGTGGTCCGAGGGTTTTGATTGATTTATAAGATTGGTGGATTGGTGGATATGAGTCAGACACTTATAGTGACCAAATTTCAAGTCGATAGTATAAAAAACAAAAAAGTTTTTCTAATAACAACTTTAATTTGGATCTGTGTTTGTATGGAGGGTACCCCCCTAGTGGTCCAAAAGGGCTTGACATTTTAATGGTTGGTAGATATGAGTCAAAAACTTATAGTGTCTAAATTTCAAGTCGATAGTATAAAAAATAAAAAAGTTTTTCTAATAACAACTTTAATTTGGATGGGGGGTACCCCCCCTAGTGGTCCAAAACGCTTGACATTTTAATGGTTGGCAGATATGAGTCAAAAACTTATAGTGTCTAAATTTCAAGTCGATAGTACAAAAAATAAAAAAGTTTTTCTAATAAGAACTTTAATTTGGATCTGTGTTTGTATGGAGGGTACCCCCCCTAGTGGTCCAAAAGGCTTGACATTTTCATGGTTGGTAGATACGGGTCAGAAACTTATAGTGACCAAATTTCAAGTCGATAGTACAAACAACAAAAAAGTTTTTCTAATAAGAACTTTAATTTGGATCTGTGTTTGTATGGAGGGTACCCCCCCCAAGTATTCCGATTATGCTGATTCCAACAAATGTACTGCGTATGGTGAAAAGAAAGCAAAATCCAAAATTTCAGCTCTTTTGCTCAAAAACTGAGGGACTAGCATACAGACAGACAAACGGACATGGCTAGAAAAAAATTATATATACAATACTGTATATGGTCTCCGATGTCTCCTTCTGTGTGTTACAAACTTCATGACAAATTTATAATACTATTCACTGGGTGAAGAGTATAATAAACTTACAGCTACGATATACATACTCCAATAATCGCCCCTTAGTCAATATCGTCAATATAATCATAAGAATATTTTATGCTACTTTGCAATAATATTATTTATAATGTAATTTGTTAGTTTAAGAAATGTTGAATTACCGGAAGGTAGAAAGTTATTACAGATAAAATAATGTAATTCTTAAAAATTAATTGTTTATATTATTTACTTTTTAATCCTTGAAAATGTTTAAGAAATCCAGCCATGTACCAAAATCTACTTGAGTGTGCTCTTTAGCCTCTTTAGGAATCTTTTCGGCTAAGATTCTAATGAATTTTATATCGTTATGATACTGATTCACTTCCTCGGCATCAACTTTCATGTCCATGAATGGCAAATCAACCTTTGGCTTACTTATAATTTCATTTACATTTAATTCACCCATTGCTTGTGGCAAATTATCCTCCATTTCTTGTAAATCAAAGCTATGATGTTCGCCGAATTGACGTAGACGTTGAAGGTGTTCGGATGCGGTAACAGTTTGTAAGGGTTTGATTTCGCACTTGTGAAAAATGCCATTGAATACTGACTGGCAACCATGCCAATCACTATATGCACGCAGTGCATTCAGTAATAGATCAAGATAATCTTCTTTACTTATATCATCATGTACATTGGAACTGGATAAAACATCGCTAGGTTTATACTTCTGCCAAGTTTTATGTTCCAATAAGTCGCATGCTATCTTTTTTGGTGTCAACTCCTCTCTTTTCGAAAAGCCAAACATTTGGAGAAAATGATCAATAAACAGATAACGCACATAGGGTTGACTTATAAGTTTCATCGCTTGTATATAGTTCTTAATGTCCAATGGATTATGTTCTTTAAAAATAAGAAAAAATTGATGCACCAATTTCTTTGTGCTATCAGAAAGCGATGGATATTTGTAACCGGAATCAGGAAACCACATCAAGTCAGCTGTGTTGTTCATTTCGAAAAGACACGAAATGTAGCGCTGTAAAAGTAAGTAAGTAAGTAAGTAAAGTAAATATGTAAGTATTTTCATAAGAAATTATATGTATTATGTAAATTATTAACATACCTCGATTATTATTAATAGCCTCTTATGCAAACCTTTTGCTGATGCCATGGCGTATACCTTAAACAATTGATGGACGACATCTGTATTTCGATAATTTTCTTTTAACTCGCATGCCAGCACAATGAATGGGCTATGGCCGGGTTCGAAAATGAATGTGCTTATATTATTATGATGATGCAAGAGCCACATAGTACAATCATCTTCTATTACATGCAATAGAAGTTGTAATACATCGGCTATACGCCCTAAACGTTCTCTTATACTCATTAAGTATAAGTTGTCAATACAAAATTCATTGTCGGGCACAATGGCCTCTGATGGAATCAAGTCAAAACAATCTGATTCGTTGTTAAGTAAAGTACCCTCTACATGGGTATCCTTACTAAGTTCATCTTTGTCACATTCGATAAAAATATTTTCGAGCAATGTAAATAACACAAAAATAAGCTTTTCTTCACCGTAAATTATGTTTCGTTTTTTTTTTAGTTTGCCTCTTTCGTTGTCAATGGGTGAACCAATGGGTGCTTTAATGGGTGTCACAAAAATTTTCACATAACTCGGACGTAAAGCCAACCAACATGGAGGAAAGACGCAAACCAAATAATGAAATAAGTTAATCAATTCGACGTAAACTATTTCAAATGGCACTCCATATAAATCATTCGGCACTAAGAGCTGTTACAGAGTCAATAATATTGATAATATACATTGGCATTCGATCATCATTTCACTTACCAGTATAATTTCAAGGGTTTTCATGAAAACACCATCGTCAGGAAATATTTTAGATGTGCACATCAACTGAACAGTTTGAGCATAAGTTAAATAAAGCTGCTGCATTAGCAAAACCCTTAAGTTTTTTCCTTGGCCGAAAGTGGGAGCTCTCGGGCGAAGCGCATTGTAATGGTGTTGATAGCAATAATATAAGTCGTGCGCACAACCTGAAGCACATTTTATGAGCAAGCGTTCAGCAGCATTCAAATAACGGTTGGAAAGTACTTTTCCAATAATTTCATATATTTGCTCATTAGGCGTAGTGCTGCTGTCCATAGACCATGATGAAGAAGTGGGCTTCGCAGCACCAAGCGTTAAATCATCCGTCTGGCTGTCCGGAAATATTGGTGCATTAACTGCTGCCGCATTCTCCATGAACTGCTCTTCGCAGTCCATGCTCTCTTCGATATTATCGGTATTCATACTGTGGAAAATGGCATTTCAATTTCTTTAAACAATTCATTTACAATTCTCTTTTTTATTTTTTCTTATTTTTTTTTTTTTACTTACTTAATGCATCTGTTAAGCTCAATAGAATTTTGCAAGGCTGCTTGCTATTGTCTGGTACACACTTACCAACCAATCCAAACAAAACTCTGAATACAAATGAGATAAGTTTGCTTGACTTTGTGCACGATGTGGATTTTCTATATGTCTATATTTGTATGTCAAATTTATTTTCAATTATGTATTTTCATTTTACTGCAATCGCGTATGCAGTAGCAAGGGCCTAAAGCATATATCCATACATACGTGTATAGTATGTTGTATGCGTGTTAAAGTTGATAAATTATTTAGTCTTTGTTCAGATTCCTCCACATTTGCTTATTGTCACAATTGTTGTCCGATCTACTTATTTTTTTATGTAACCCTTAGACTGGCTGTTATTTTACTCACGCTCTCGCTTTCCTGCTCGTGCACAACATCCATTTTACTTATTCTCTCTTAGTCTCTCTTTCTTACTACATGCTCTCTCAAGAATCATATTGCACCACACTCAGTTGAAGCAACTCTCTCGCAAAGATTGTATGAATCACTAATCATAACTGTTCTTTCCCTTTTTCATTTCTACGTTCATTCTGTGTTTTAACTTATCTCTTATCTGCATGGGTGTAGCGAGGGATTGATGGGACATCTGGCACCCCACACAAAATTTCAAACTAGATCAAATTTTTATCATAGAAATTTATATATTTATACTCTTCACGGGAGTGAATAGTATTATAAGTTTGTCATGAAGTTTGTAACATACAGAAGGAGACAATGCAGACTATATAATGTACATATATTTGTGATCAGCTCAATGAGATGAGTTGATTTAGCCATGTCCGTCTGTCCGTCTGTACGTCTGTTCGCAATCCTAGTCCTTCAGTTTTTGAGCTAGAAAGCTAAAATTTTGTACATTGGTTTCTTTTTCCCAAACTCCGATCAAGTTCGTGAATCAACCGAATCGGACTACTAGGGGGTACCTCCCATTCAATCCACCTTTTTTAAATTAATGTTCTTATTAGAAAAAGTTTTTTATTTTTTGACGTATCGAACCGCACCCTGAGACTGTTATTTTACTCACGCTCTCGCTTTCCTGCTCGTGCACAACATCCATTTTACTTATTCATTCAGTCTCTCTTTCTTACTACATGCTCTCTCAAGAATCATATTGCACCACACTCAGTTGAAGCAACTCTCTCGCAAAGATTGTATGAATCACTAATCATAACTGTTCTTTCCCTTTTTCATTTCTACGTTCATTCTGTGTTTTAACTTATCTCTTCTGCATGGGTGTAGCGAGGGATTGATGGGACATCTGGCACCCTCCACAAAATTTCAAACTAGATCAAATTTTTATCATTGAAATTTATATATTTATACTCTTCACGGGAGTGCATAGTATTATAAGTTTGTCATGAAGTTTGTAACATACAGAAGGAGACAATGCAGACTATATAAAGTATATATATTTGTGATCAGCTCAATGAGACGAGTTGATTAAGCCATGTTCGTCTGTCCGTCTCTCCGTCAGTCCGTCTGTTCGCAATCCTAGTCCTTCAGTTTTTGAGCTAGAAAGCTAAAATTTTGTACATTGGTTTCTTTTTCCCAAACGCCGATCAAGTTCGTGAATCAGCCGAATCGGATTACTAAGGGGGTACCTCCCATACAATTCACCTTTTTTAAATTAATGTTCTTATTAGAAAAAGTGTTTTTTTTTTTGACGTATCGAACTGATATTTAGTTACTATAAGTTTCTGACCCATATCCAAAACCATGAAAATTTGAATACCCTTGGACTACTAGGAGGGGTACTCCCCATACAAACCGGGATCCAAATTAAAGTTCTTATTAGAAAAACTTTTTTGTGCCTGTTCTTTAGTCACCAACCTTATAAATTTCAAGACCCTCAGACAACTAGCTGGGGCGTGAAGAGTATTACAACTTCGGCATGGCCAAAGTTAGTCTTTTTTTATATTTTTTTCTATATTTAGAATCACCATTTAAAACAGTGAATAAAACTATTGAAGTTTCTTCATTTTCAACATACTCGTACAGTGGATCATTAACCAATGAGCATATTTCATGGCAGATAAGTTATTCATAATGTTAAACGAAATAACTTTCTTCCAACTCAAATATTTTATTTATTTTATTAAACGAAATTTTTATATATGTATGTAGATACTGTATTTTTAAAGGACTTGAATCTTCATGATTGTTTCTTCCAGCAAGGATTGAGACAATCTGAAATAAAGACATCAAAATAAGCAATGTTTCAACGTCACGGTGTTCGTTGCGAAAATATTCTTCTTCTCACAACACTTTGAAGTATCGATTTCATTAACCTTGTTCGTATTATCTTGAGGATGATTCAAAACGGTGACATACATATGTAGATCAGTTGTTACTCAAGTACCCTTTTCAGACAAATTTTAATCAGTGCCTAAAAGTATACAGCATATTTTTAATGAATTTTAAAATATTATTTAACATTTAGTTAAATTAAAAAAAAAAAAAATTGATTCTCTTTGATCATTTCAATATATATATTCATATAAACTTTATGGGATCTCTGATGCACGGTTCCTTGCAATACAAACATCGAAACGTCATTTTAAATCATCAGTAAGTATATCAAAAACATTAGCCAACAAAAATAAAACTCCTCGTAAAATGAAACTGAGAAACATCGTACAAGGTGACACGAAATAGGTCAAGGCTAGGACAAAGAAGAAGAAGAAGAAGTTCAGTATATCAGATGTTTAAGAATATCTTCAATGAATATGTTATTGCTACTTCAAAATGAATACCATCCATGTATTTCAAATTCAAAATGATGTTAAATATACTTATGTACATACCTACATCTTGTCCTACAGATTTATAGATTTGTATAAGGTTGAGCTATATTTTTATTGAGGTATCCTTTTATGATCTTGGATAGAAGAATAACCTGGCGCAAACACATTGTCAAAACATCTGCAACTTGTTGTCAAAAACTGAAGAAGCTAAAATGGCTTATTCGGCCCAGTTGTTAACTTAGCCTAAGTAACAAAGGCTATAGTGGTCCCGTCCTGGCACCGCTGCTGGGACAAACGCCTATCTCACACAGAAGATGCAGAACTGTGCCCTCTGTCAGATAGTAAATGCTCCTTGGTACGTGCGGAATGATATCATATCAAGGGACCTGAGAACTATCTCAGTACTTGAGCAAATCAACCTTCACAAAAGGCGGTATAATGACCGGTTAAAATCTCACGTCAACAAATTGTCTCCTCTTTCAATTCATAAATATTTACAGTTTGTTAATAGATTATAAAATGAGGGTTCAAATTATGTATTTAAATAGTGTTGTGATGTTTTGATTGTACTCTATTAATGTTAAGATGGCTTTGGCAAGTCAGAAAACTGCAACAAGTTGAAATTGTAATGTTATAGAACAATTTATCAAACAATTCATGGATCATGGAGTAAGCAAGCAGTCATAATAACAATTTATGTTTTAGTATTTAGCAAATACACAAACCATTCATATTCTAGTTTATTCATGACATACGAGACTCGGAACGGAACTCGAACGATCGAGTGAGTAAGTGAGTGAGTGAGTGAGTGAGTGAATGAGTGAGTGAGTGAGTGAGTGAGTGAGTGAGTGAATGAGTGAGTGAGTGAGTGAATGAGTGAGTAACAATATATCTAGATACATACAAACGTATGTACAAAAGTATCTGTGTAGTTTGTACATATGCAGCATACGTATGTATCTCCGACCTGACTGAGTTGGTTGGTATCCAGCAGTGTAAACGACAATGAAGACAATAGTCAAATAATAATAAGAGAGTATACGATTGTGGTCACAGTTCAGTTCAATTCAGTTCAGTTGTTGTTCAGTTTTGGCCTAGCGCTTGTTCGAATAAGATGTGTGATGAGAAGTGTTCTGTACCGGTTTCTGAAGCGCGCGTGGCTTTTGGGTACTGTAAATACAATAGTAGTAAATGTATCTAATGATAAAACGAAGCGAAGTAGTAAATGTATCTACTAGTACGCGCCGTCGTAAGAGAAATAAAATAAGAAATGTAAAGAGAACAGATTAAGAGTAATTCGATTTTGTGCGCCTTTTGTATTAGACAGTTTTTAGATTTCTATATAAATTTAATTTTTTTTTTTGTGTGTGTTTTATTTATATTTTTTTTTTTTTGTTGTTTTTTGTTTTTTTTTTGTACACTGATAAAGTAAAATGCTGAACTAAACACTAAAATGCGGGAATATATTGATGGTGAATCATCATGCAAGCAATCAACGACAACAACGACTACGTAGAATAACTAAAAAATGGGTGACCGAGTGAGCAATTGATTCGAAACGAATCAAAGCATTAGGATCTGTCCCACATTCTGACCGACTGACTGACGGATCCAACAGCCATTCAACTAAACAACCAACCAACGTCAGTCTATATGTCTATCTATATATTCGTGTGTCCGTTACATCCCAAGTACATAAGTATCTCCATGTATCCAACAGAATAACACACAAATCATAACAAAGAAAGCGACGAACAAAAAACGAAAAATAATATTTAAACAATTTATGAAAAGTCAACAACAATGCCGTATACATATATTGTAGTATTATGAGAGAAAAGACACCACACACTGATCGAAAGAGTATAAGATAAGTGTATGAGTGTGAATCAGTACAACTTACTTTCGAGATTGAAGAGAGAATGCAAAATATTGCTGACCAAAGTGGAAATACAAGACAAATTTCATTTTGAAATTTTCTTGTTAATTTTTTTTTGTTTTTGTTTGTTTATTTATTTTGTTGTCATTTTTGCTTTCCCTATGCAAATTTATAGATTTCTGAAATCAGTTTGAATATTGAACTTGATAGACTCGATCGATAGCATTGGAAGCGGGTTATAGTGCAGAGAAGGAGAGAGGGAGAGAAAGAGAATGAAAGAGAAAGAGCCGCTTTAACAAACAACAAAAATAAATATATAAAAAATATATATTTATTGTGATTTATTTTATATTTAACAAATAATAATATTAAAAAAAAAAAAAAAAAAAATAAAAATATTTAAACGAAATAAAAAAAGGAAATACAACAAAATTGAATGATTTTCATACGAAAAAAGTGCAAAAAAAAAAAAGCAAAATAAAAATTAATATTGAAAAATAAAAATCTACATCAGCAGAACAAAGAATTAACCAAACAAAAAAAAAAAAAAAAAAAATAAATAAATAAATAAAAAAATAAATAAATAACATCTCATAATAAAAACAAAAACTTGGAAAAACATTTCAAGTTGTTTCTGCTGTTGCCTACTACTGCTGTTTTTACATCTTTTGCTGTTACTGTTTACGTCTTCATAAATTTTTTCTCTCTTTTTTGATCTTCTTCAGACTGCCAAAAAGGTATTTATGTTTTTATTTACATATATTTTATCTACTATTTAAGTTTTCACATACATAATTCATAATTTTTTTTCTTTAATTTAAATTGAAATTTAAAATTTATTATTGATTTTAATATTTTGTTTTTTTTGTTGTTTTTTTGTTGTTGTTGTTGTTGCTTCATGATTTCATGAAAGGTTTCACTCTTTAGTTTCTTATCGTTCATTTAGATTTTGATCTCTTTGCTTGTTGCATGAATATTTAATATTTTTTTTACTCTCACTTTCGCCAAGTGTGTGCTCCCTCTCAATGTTTGGTTCTCTTCATTATTTTTGTTTTGTTCTCTGGTCGTAATCAGCTGCATTAACAACATCCGCCGTTTCTTTAGCTCAAAATGTCATTTAATCTTTTGATGTTAAATATTATTGTTTTTGTAGTATCTCGACTTGTCTTGTTTTTTTCCTTCTCTTCGCTCTCATACACCCGCATTTGTCTAAAATTTCATTAAAACTTCACACACTCGCATTCACTTGGTTTTGTCTTCATCGGTGCGATAATTAAACGCTTGCAACTCCCATTATGGAATGTTTGTATTTAGTATAATACACTTCACACAATGGTGAGACTAGTAAGTGTTATCACTTTAGTCTCATATTTGTAACAAATATGTACAATTATACAGTGGAGATCTCAAAAAAAAAAAAAAAAAAAACAAAACTTCACTGACATGATAAGCAATTCGAAGGGATTCAATCACTAGAGCAGGGCTGTCCAACCTTTTTGGTTCCCTGGGAAACATTGGAAGAATCTGCAGTGAGTTGGGCCGCAGTCCGTCAGTTCCACAAAGTGGCTACCAAAAAAAAAAAAGGACAGTGGCAATAAACTTTTTCGTCTGATGAAAAGTGGTGATAAGATAAAAAAAAAATCACATCATCAACAAGAAAAAGGTCTTCTGCACTCTGGACATTCTTTCCTACTACATATAATTAATATGTTACTAAGTACTATGATGACAGCTGTTCGGATACTAATGGTGCGTCAATATATGGTTCAATTGACGAGGTTGCTATTCTCAGGCGTTCATCCGATATGCTTGTTCAAATCTTCAACTTGATGGGTTTCAATCTTGAAAAAAGATGGTTCGCATAAATACGTGCATCCGTTACTCCGAAAACCCAGAAATCTATTTTCGAATTTTTCCATCAAATTGGAAAATATGCTTGCAATTTTTTTTTTCCTATTTTTCGTAATATGTTTGCCAATGGAGAAATGGAAAAATTTGTCTTCATTGTTTTAGACATGCCATAATTTTAGTCTCAACTGAAAAGCATTTACTATTTGACACATGGTGCTTAATTGATTGGCTTTTTAATAACCATCATTTAAATAGCCAGTAAAATCTAGCAGATTTTTTTCTGGACCACAGGTAGAACAGCCCTGCACTAGATATAGATGAATATAGTATACTTATGCTTCTTATACGTACACTTCACATTGATGTAACAGGGTTTTATTACCTAAGTTTGATGTTTGAAAAGTATACAATCACTAGCTGGGCCGGCGTGCATTGTTACGCCCTCGCTCAAAAAAAATTACAAAGTGATGCGACACTTCATGTCAATGACTTCACGTCAATGAATGACGGTTAAATTATTTGGATATTGTTCATATAAAAATAATATATGGGAGGGGTGGTGGTAGGAGAGTGAAAAAAAATACTTTATGACCTATTCTCATACCTATCAAATATACAAAAAAAAAAAAAAAAAAAAAAAATCCTAAAAATCGGTTGAGCCGTTTCGGAGGAATGCGGACACTAACACCGTAACACGAGATTTTTTATATAGAATCATAGTGTGTATATTGAAGACCTCATAAAGATCTCCTAAGCAAGGCAAAGGGAAACAAATGATTCCAGTTTATCCAACGGAGTGCAAACTTTTAGTTTTCAAAGTAGAGCGCATAAATATTATATTTTACCGGCAAATATAAGTCTAAGCTACTAAGTCTAGTTTAATTGAAACCCTTTCTTTTTCAAAGTTAAGAGCTGAAACACCAACAATTTTATGATACATGGCAAAGAAATTGAACAAGTCGAAGATTTTACCTACCTAGGCAGTATAATATCCGCGGAGAATAGTGCAGGAAAGGATATTTGGGTCAGAATAAACAAAGCAATAGGCGCATATGCACAGCTGCGCCAAATCTGGTACTCGACGCAATTATCCTTCCAAAAAAAAATTAGACTATTTAAATCCAACTTTGTCTCAGTACTGCTCTACGGATGTGAGACTTGGCTTGTAACCGACCATCTAACTGGAAAGATTCAGAGCATTGTCAACAGATGGCTGCGGCGTATTCTCAGGGTGTGGTGGCCGAATGTCATCAGCAATGACGACTTATATAAAAAATGCAAATTGGAACCTATGGCCAACTGTATCAAACTACGAAAATGGAGATGGATAGGCCACACATTGCGAAAAGATGCCACAGAAGTTTGCTGACAAGCTTTTGACTGGAACCTCCAAGGAAGCCGTAAGTGGGGTCGCCCTAAGACCACTTGGAGGAGATCCTTACAAAAAGAAATTGACGAATGCGGAAAATCGTGGAACGAATTAAAGATGCTAGCAAAAAACAGGATCAGATGGAAATGTTTTGTTAAGGCCCTATGCTTCAGTGGGAGATGTAGGAAATGATGATGATGATCTAAAAATTGGAACGATTGAACAAATAGTAAGAATAGGGTGGCCCATTTATTGGTCAGATTTTAAACTCCCTGTTGTTAATGATGCTGTCAATTTGAGCGCCATAAAATGTTGATAGTAGTTTATTTTTAACCTTCCGTTCCGCTTCTCTTTGGCCAAACGCTTTGAAATATTAAAAACTTTTTTTGCAAAATTTGGAAGAAATTAAATTTTAGCAATGTCCATTGGCTTGCTCGCAACTGCGATTTGACGCCGATGAACTCTTTTCTGTGGGGCGCATTGAATGAAAAAGGTTACGCCGATAATCCTCAAACAATTTATCACTTGAAACAGAACATACGGGCCTTAATTGCCCAAATTGACCAGGAAACAGTGGACAGCTGCAACCCCAGAAAGGTATGCAAGTTTCGTTGAACCGAAGTTAATGTTCTATCTATGAGTATCATAAGTATTTTTTTTTTCATTTTGATATTGTCTCTTAGTCATTCAACTACTTACTTATCAATGCATTTATACATACTGTGCACCAAATATTTATTCGTACACCTTCAATTTGAAAGTTTCAACACCTGTAATTTAGCACAGACTTAACAGAATCGAACCAATTTTTTTTTTTTATTAAGAAAAATTAAGTTTATTTTACATATTTTTTAACCTAAGCACTACATTATTCATCTTTGGTATTGGAAAAAATAACAGCTTCCATGCGACGACGCATACTTTTGACCAGGACACCTGTGTCATTAGCGGTTAGTGTCTAAATTTTATGTCGATAGTACAAAAATCAAAAAAGTTTTTCTAATATGAACTTATATTTGGATCCTGGTTTGTATGGGGGGTACCCCTCCAAGTAGTCCGAGGGTCTTGAAATTTTCATGATTTGTGGATATGGGTAAGTCTCTGACCCATAGTGTCCAAATTTCAGTTCAATAAGACAAAAAACAAAAAACTTTTTCTAATAAGAACTTTAATTTAAAAGGTGATTTGTATGGGAGGGACCCCTCCTGGTAATCCTAGAATCATGAAATTTATATGCTTGGTGGATATGGACCAGAAAATTATAGTGTCCAATTTTCAGTTCGATACGTCAAAAAACAAAAAACTTTTTTTAATAAGAACATTCAGTTAAAAAAGTGGGTTTGTATGGGAGGTACCCCCCTAGTGGTTCGATTCGGCTAATTCACGAACTTAATCGGCGTTTTGTAAAAGAAATTTATGTACAAAATTGTATCTCTCTAGCTCAAAAACTGAAGGACTAGGAGTGCGAACAGACGGACATGGCTAAATCAACTCGTCTAATCGAACTGATCACAAATATATATACTTTATGTGGTCTGCGATGTCTCCTTCTGTGTGTTACAAACTTCATGACAAACTTATGATACTA
The DNA here is from genome assembly GCA_035041805.1 of Amiota mariae. Classification (NCBI taxonomy): domain Eukaryota; kingdom Metazoa; phylum Arthropoda; class Insecta; order Diptera; family Drosophilidae; genus Amiota; species Amiota mariae. Next base: position 100,277 of record JAWNKV010000708.1, on the reverse strand, counting down.
TTCACTAACGTGAAGAGTATAAAAAAAAGATACATATATGGAGTTTGTTTACAATTCTTTTTTTTGTTTTTTTTTCCAAAAAATATCTGATGGTTAATCACTAATTCGAGTTCACTGATGTTGAAATTACCCTCGAATTCAACTTCACTAATAAGATGTTTTCTAATGTCTCATGATTTATTCAGTTGCGATTGACCCTTCGAATAAGTTTTAAAGATGAAAATGCTCGTTATCTGGTAACTTGTAAATAAAATACATACTTACATTTATAAATAATTGTTATATTATAATGATTTATTGCCTATTTGCCTATTTGAATACAAAAACAAAAGTTGCTTAATGCTAAAAGTTGAGACTCGGAATATTTCCTCTCTTTCTAAAATTGCAAGATAACTCTATCGGTTCGCATGAACGATAAATGTAAATTTCCAATTTTTGAGTAGACATTTATTATATAAATGGGTCTTTAGTGAGCACATCTACAAATTTGAATACGAGTATGGTCAACACAAAGGTTCGATGGATTTTCAAGATTTTGGTTATTTTAAAAATATGTTTTTGGCTTAGATCTTCTTCTACTAGTTCAATTTAATTTTTGAAATTTTACAAAGAATCATTAAATTATTCTTCCTTGATTATTTTATTGTATAACTAGCATACCTGATCCTGCTTCGCACGGGTTGTTTCCTCTCTATTATACTTTGAGTCAACAAAAATTATTATTATTTTTTTTTAAATTTAATTTTAAATTTTCCGTTATTCTAAAAACTTCTTAAATTACAATACAACATCAACACAATTATTAAGTGGGATAGAACAATTACATTAAAAGGGTCCAATAGAAAGGTCGACAGGATGAGATCTTCTCAACCTTCTCGCCATTCTGATTCCTCCAATTCTGCATCACTTTAAGAGACCCCTGGCTAGTCTATTTGGATGATTGTTTAACCCCTCCATATATTTCTTAGTCTGACGATTAATCACATCGCCAATTTTTGGAATTTTTAGATTGTTCTCAAGGTCTGCCGTTTGCATGAACCACTGAGCTCCAGAAATCATAAGCAATGCCTTGGCATGCAGTACTCTGACCTTTGAGATATTTGATTTCACTGCTATGCCGTACATCAGTAATCCGTATTGCCAAATAGGAGCAATTATTGATTTGTGGATGAGTATCTTATTTTTAAAAATAATTTATTTTTACTGTTTAAGAGCCAACGTAATTTCCAAATTCTTTGTCCAAGCGATTTCGTAATAATTGAAATAACCGCCCATCCAAATACACACTCAGGTATTTACATTCCGAATAATGTTCCATCAGCTGATTGCAAATAAAAACTCACGGACAAACATCCAGCCGTAAGAAGTACGTCACATTGGCACATTTATTTTTTGTTAATGCCCATGTTCCATGAGTCAACCAAGAACAAACTTTGAGTATCAGAAAATGAAAGTGTTAAGTATTTTTCTTATTTTTTGAAGTAAACTTTTAGAAGTTGGATTGTTTAAGTATCCAAATTCTCGGAAACGGAGATATATATTGGGACCAAAACTATCCTATATTCAAGCCGGGAACCAACCATACACAGTCAGAAAGCAGTAATTTCAAAGCAATTAACTGAACGGTATGCAGCGCATAACAGACGAACAATTTTTATATAAAATATGTCTGTGCGTAAAGTTATAGTAGACGTGAATCTTTTCTCTATCTAAAACTAAAAGTTGTGAAAATGAATTCGTTTTTGCATTGTTTTGATCTATTTTAAATATACTTAGTAAAATATTAAGATATAATAAAATTTTGTTCCCATGCTAAGAACTTAAATTAACATAGATTTGTGTTGTATTTTGTAGATTTTCACAGACTTTGTTGGATATATTTTTATACATACACTTACTATATTAAAGTATCAGACTCTTAGAAGTTTTTTTTTTTTTGTTTTGCTTTTGCTTTGTTTTGTTTTGTTGGTTTCTTGTTCATAACAAGTTTCTAGTTTGTTTGACATACATTACAGGTTGCTGTACCTTTATATAGTTTTACAATTTATTATGTTGTTGTTGTTGAAGTTGTTGGTGTTTATGCAGTCATAACTTATAACTGCTTATCGCACCTCTATATTATATGTACTGAGTATATATAGTACATATATAATAATAGAAAATATAATCAACAAGCTAAAAAAAACAAAACTTTATATATACAAACATAGTATGTACATAGTTATATGGTATGTCAGACAGTTATTAAGTTTATACTACTTACATACTTATGAGTTTATTGTTAATTTTCTGTTGTTATATTATAAGAATTATAATTGAAGCATACATATAGTATATATATAGTATATATAAGTATATAGTATATAGTTTGGAGGGATCTCTGCAAATTAGCCAATGATTTGCTTTACGAATTTAGTGGATTTTATTGTTGTATATTTTTCTAAACAATAAAAAAAAAATGTTGACCAATTTAATGCTTCAATTATTCTTTAATATTTGTCGACCTATGTATTCATCGACACACCAACACACACACACACACACATATATATATATATATATATATACCCAGCGGACCAAAACTATCATAAATGATCTTTTGCGGACAAAACTATCATTTGCGGATCCGAAATGATTACTTTACATTGGTAACAACACAACACGGTTAGTGGAAGATCCAAAAGATGAGGGGTTCCTTCTACAATAATTTTATTTAGTTACTAACAATACTGATAGCAAATGGCTAAACAAATTTATTTATTACAAAAAGAGTTCATCAAAACGAAACGCCAACAAATCAGTAGAAAAGGATTTAGATTAAATTGACTAATTGGATCTCATTTCAATTCATAAAACCAGTGTAAACATATATAATGCAATTAATCAGGCTTAGCAGCAGAATTGTATATTGAAATTCTATAAAAATTTCAATCCGAATCCGAAGACTTGTCTGAGCTCTATATTAAATTGAAAATTCAGTTTCGCACCGAAATGCTATATAAACCGATTGAGAAATCATTTATATTTTGTATGAATATTGCTTAAACTGATTATATTGAACATTATAAATAATACGTTGCTCATCTGTTAAACAATACCAGTGATACGAAAAGACTCAAACGAAATCACCCATTAGATACTCGTATATCATTTAAATTAATTTAATCTTAATAAGTGAGACGAGCCGAAGGCCTTGTAGCTCTCTTATATTGAAGTTATATTATATATTAGTATAAGTAACATGTTTATATAATCTATAAATAATAATAATAATAGATATATAAATAAAAATACATCTAATGCCTAAAGTCAAACTTGAATCACTTCAACTATCGAGTGACCTATTCAAGAAACAATTAATAGTAGTCTACGAAAATGATAATAGTATTTAATTAATTTTTTGTTAAATTGTAACTTTAATTTATATTTCTTATCATAATTTTATGAATAGTCAATTGATGATACTCGTATAATGTTTTTTGATATTTGTTCAGTTTTTATTTTTTTTACATAAATTTATTATGAATATTTTAGTATTTTTTCTTTTTACACGGTTTTACATACAAACATTAATGACTCCAATTTATATAGTTTAGTCAGGAACTGTGTGAATCGAAGAATAGCTGCATGGTATGATGATGTATAATCGATAGCCCAGTTGGTAGAAATAAGAACTGTTATGAGATGTGCAGGTTGCACATGGCTGGTTCAACTCCAGGAGATTTAAATTTTTTTTTTTTTTTTTTTTTTAATTCAGTTTGCTCATTCTTTATGCCTTTCACATTCGTAAACGAATATATTCATCTCTCTCTCTCTCTCTAACACAAACGAATACATTCATCATCTCTCTCTAACACAAAAGATATTTTTTCATTTAAAATTATAAAATTAAAATTATACGAGCTCCGAAAACTATTTAATTGGGCGGGTGACATGGTGTGTGCTGGTTGAGGTTGTTGGTGGGTCACATATTCAAACCAAATCTCCTACGGAAAGAAATATGTAAAATATATGAGATTGTGATTGATAAACTACAAAACCGTTTCACCTATCACCATGAATGAAAAGTGGCACCTACAGACACATACACACATGCACGTACACAGTGTAACACACACACGGTGTTATAAAAAGCCCCGCACTCCGGTTGTAGACCGGTCAGTCAGGCTTTCGGTAAGCCTTTTTTTTTGCATGGGGAAGGATTTTTATGCTTTCCACTTGTCAGTTAATTTTTATATTTTCATACTTAAAAAAAAAAAAAAAAAAAATGCATTTATTTTTATTCTACTGTAAAGCGGCATAGTCAAACCAGGTGTCCCAAACCTTCATGTGTATTTGTGCGTCTCATATACGATGTTTGATGAAATTTCCAAATGGGTGTGAATATTCAGCGGACCGCGGATCTTTTTCGGACAAAATTATCATTTGCGGATCCGAAAATGATATGTAAATGAATCACCTGTCGTTCAGTTTGTGGCAGCAAAACTATCATTTACGATAATTACAAAAGATACATTTGCGAGCCTTTTGCATGTGTTTTATGTATCATTTTTGATATAATTTCAGATTCTTTCGTAAGCGTTTTTAGGTATCACTTTTGATATTATTATTAAGCCTTTTGCGATCGTTTTTAGGTATCCAATTTAATATCATTTGTGAGCCGGTTATGATACTTTTACGTGTCTTTTATAATATCTTTAATAATACGTTTTCCAATCTAAAATGATACTTTTACGAATCATTAATGAAATAATTTAATGGCAAAATTTTCAAGAATTCAATATTTAATATAATAAAAAAAAAAAAAACCTAAAATACAAAATAAAAAAAAAATACATTTCATGAAGGAAGAACTAGACAGGCGTCTCACCTGGCAATCCCACATTATGACCAAACGAATGCCTGAACCTGAAGCTTCGAAGAATGAGTTGGCTCTTCAGGTCAGACTCGAAGCTCAAGCTACGAAAGAAGTTGTTACTGTACAAGGTCATACTGAAACCGGTATGGATTTACGGTATACAGCTTTGGGGCACTGCATCCAACTCAAACCTGGAAATTCTCCAGAGGTTTCAGTCCAAGCTACTGCGGAGGATTGTCCGGAACTCGGTTATCCACCGAGAAGAAAGAAATCGTCAAGTTCAGTAACAGACACCTCATTAGGTTGGAGGACCATGTCAACCACCTGGCATTGAACTTGTTAGACAACAGCAGCCAAACGCGACGCCTGAAAAGGCAACATCCACTAGATCTCCCATTCCGTTTCCCGGATGAGTGACTAACTCATCCAAACACTAATATGACTTACATTTCATGATAAAATTCGTTGGTTGTCGTCTAACGACAGTTGCAAATAAAGAAAATGGCATACAAAAAAAAAAAATGAAGGAAGAAGCTTACAAACTAATAATAATTACAAAAAAAAAAAAAAATAAGCTACTAATCTCGTTGGCGTTTCCCAGCAGGTACCTCACCCCTCTTCACTCTGTCATGAGCGTACTGGAAGAACTTCTGAGTGGTTCGGTCAAAATCGGCCAAATTGAACTTCTGTTTGAAAGCACCTGTGAAGAAAAAAAAAATTGTTGCGTAAATAAACAAAGTACACATAAACATATATTACTACCAATAAAACTTATTCGAATACCCATTGTTGTTTTTATGCCCCTGACACATTTTTTGTTGTCTGTTGGACTTTAGGTTAGAATAAGCGTTGTATGTTGTTATTTGTTAAAACTGGACGCTACACCACAATACTCTACACATTTATTATTACATTAACATCACAAATTACAAAATTAATTTCATTTAAAACTTACATTTTTTTAATATATGTTTTTTTTTTTATTTAGCACTCAATATTCACTTTTCACTTCAAATGGTACGCAAAGAATGCAAATTTAGACAAGCGGCAACGAAACAAATACCGAAAATTTTGTTGTTTTGTCGCCTGTCAATGTAAATGTTATTCGTCTCTCTTGCATATTATGTTTTTTCTTATCATTTTTATGTCTGCGAAACTATCATTTGCGAGTACGTTTACAATAGTTGAGCGCATGTTAAACAGACATCTTTTTTTTTGTCCGCAAAACGTTCATTTCTGAGCTCGTTCGCGATAGTTTAGGCGGACGTCCGCTCAAAAACGGATGCTTGGTCCACTGGGTATATACACACAACATATACACACTGTGTATATAATATATATATATATATATATATATATATTAACGAATGTATACATAAATACTTTCTACAATTTAGTACATGAACAATTAAATTTAGCTCCCAGCTTCATTGACAAATACGCAACATCATTTATTTAACTACTATTTATTGACAGTTCTACTTGGTTTTTATTTTTTTTTTTAGCTTTTCCCCCATTTTCTTGTTTTCTCTTAATTGTTTAGCAATTTAAGCAATTATAAACATTTTTAGTATTTTTTTTTAAACTATAATTCTTATTATGCTTTTTGTTGTTATTGGTTGATATTTTTTTTTTAATGAAATAACAAATAACTAAACACTTTGTATGTACATAAAAAAAAAAAATGATAGTTTGTATTAAGAAGATTGGAAAAATAGTTTATTAAGTCACATCCATACGATGGTTATGAGGCCATGTGAATTGATCCTTTATTATTGATGAGATGAAAATGTGAATAAAATTTGTAAAAGTATTTGAAAAGAAGATCCATTGCTCTTCAATTTAGTAGACATTATCATTTTTCTTGGAATACAACATCCAAGATACATTCAACTAACCCTTTTTTATTAGCGCTCCAACATGAAAGCCAAGGGATAGTTGAAGGAATACGAGGTTATTGGCCGCAAGTTGCCAACGGAGAAGGAGCTACAAACTCCACTATATAAGATGAGGATTTTTGCACCTGACAACATTGTTGCTAAGTCTCGCTTCTGGTACTTCCTTCGCCAGTTGAAAAAATTCAAGAAAACTACTGGTGAAATTGTCTCCCTTAAACAAGTGTATGAGACTTCTACCATAAAAATCAAAAATTTTGGTATTTGACTTCGCTACGACTCACGTTCTGGTACCGCGAATATCGTGATTTGACTGTTGGAGGTGCAGTCACACAGTGCTATCGCGATATGGGTACTCGTCATCGTGCACGTGCCCATTCAATACAAATCAGATTCGATTCCTGCCAGTAAGACTCGCCGCGTGCATGTTAAGCAGTTCTACGACTCAAAAATTAAGTTCCCATAGGTACAGAGGGTTCACCACAACGGCAACAGGAAGCTCTTCTCATACAGGAAGCCAAGAACCTACTTCCAGTAAATTGGATAATGGATTGTTGTAGTTTTATTCTTGTAACTTTACCAATTAACTCTTGATAATAATAATAAGATATTGGATCCAATTTTTTTTTTTTTTAAACAATATTTAATAAGCGCTGAATAGGGCTCAGAATGCCCTATAGCTTAACTTCTGCGTTAAAAAATCACCAGTATTTACATCATAAAAAATATTATTTAACAAAGCATAGGAATGTGATTGTTATGGTTTGGGGAGGTAGGGTAGCAGCCAGGTTCACCTAAGGCGTTGTCTGCTTCATTGCAGCAAGAAACCAAAATGTAGCCTTTGAAGCATCCGGATTCGGGTTGCATTGGTCAGTGGTCTGACCAAACGGTCGTTATATCGGATTCTGTGAAAGGTGATCTGGTCCTCAATTATCGCCAAATTCATGTCTCTATGCAGGGTTGTGTTTCTAACATACCATGGGCATCCTGTCATTAGGTGCAATGCCTTCTGTTGGGATTTATGCAGAAGTTTCCCAAATCTGGATGCTGTATTTCCAAACAGGGACAATGATATGGGCATAAACTGTGCCCTTATTGTGGAGAAAGAGTGAGCTTCTCCCCGTTGAGCAGAGCAAAGCATTTTTATTTTGTTTCGTCATTTAAGTAACACCGACAAAAGTAAGTTTTTGACCCAGGATGAGACCTAGGCATTTCACCTTATTTGATTGTGCGATGGTGTCCCCGCAGAGATGTACAGCCGCTGGAACATTCCTCCTCAGAGTAAAGCACAGGCTGTAGTCTTTGTTGCTATTTATTCTCACATTTCACTCGTTCGCCATTAAAGGTATTCTTGGATCCCATCTACAGCTTCGTACTTGTATTGGGAACTGTAAAAGAAGCCAGCATCATCGGCGCAAGTAGCCAACATCGTTTTGCTTGGGTCATCAGTGGAAGGGACTGGCATATCTGTTGAAAATATGGAGAAAAGTATTGGACCGAAAACGCTGCCTTGGCGAACCCCAGCCAGAACGGAGTGAGTATTCGACAGAACTGTCCACGATTTGATGCTGAAAAGGCGTCGCTTTAGGTATGGTTGAATGTGTCCGAAGTAAGGTGAAGGAAGGATATACTTCCCTTAAGCCAAGAGTCCGGGAACGCCTGCTCAAAATCGATAAATACAGCGTTACAATATTCTTTTGAGTCATGACTCTTGGAGGATATGGTTTGTAATTCGGTGTAATTGTTTGGTAGTGCTGTGGGCTGTTCAAAAACCAAATTGGTGATCTGGAATGAGTCCGCAAGACTCGATGGTAATCTTCAATCTGAAGACAAGCAGTCTCTGCCAATCTTTTGAGATCGAAGGAAGGAATCTGATAGGCCAGTAAGACGCAGGGTCACTCTCAAGCTAACCAGGTTCATGTATCATGAACACAACTGCAAACATCCACACCGTAGGGAAGTGTGTTGCACTCTTTCGGTGGCGTTGAATTACATTGCGATGAAAACCAGTGCATTTCGAGAAGGGCTTTAAGTGTTCTATTACAGATCATATTATGGCCTGGGGCTTTGTTGTTTTTTAGATTATAAAATGTTGCGTCAACTTCGGTCGTAGTGAAAGGGGTGATAGGAAGATCCAACTGCAGCGGATGGGAGAATACAGCTCTATTATCCTTTTCATTTTCTGGTGACGCCAAATTATGTGATTTGAAGCGGTCAGCAAGGTGAGCAGCGAAAACATTTGTCTGTTCGGCACCGTCTGGCACTGCTGTCTTTTAGCGGAGCCACTCTAATCGGCTGACATTTTGCGCTCCTAGTAGTTTTCCACAATAAGAAAGGGGCATCGTTGCTGGTGTCCATGTTGGTAAGGATATTGTCAAAGAGGGCACAACTTTTAGTTAGGCGTTAGCCCAGCGATTTTCAGGTGTCTGTGTGTAAGTGCTTTGGAAGAGTTTACTTCGCTTGGAATGGTTGAGGCGAGCTTTTGAGGCAGATTCATAAATCTTCTTTGAGAAGATCTCAAAAAGAGACTCATATAATTAACTAACTCACTATCTCTCTCCCTCTCCCCCCCTCTCTCTCTCTCTCTCTCTTTCTCTCTCTCTCTGTACATATCTTTTTCTGTTCAAAAACAGTTCGATCTTACTTCGTTCATGAAATTTGAAACTTTTAAGCTGAAAATGTATTTTTCTCCTATTTTGGATTTGCTTAAATAAAACTTTCAACAATTAATCTACAATGAATACTTAAGATAATTCATAATGTGATTGATTTACATACACATACCCATATACACACATACTATACATAAATGTAAGAAAAGTTTTGAGAAATCTTAAAATATGCTGACATATGTAACTTTATTGTTATGATGACTGGTACATATTCAATATTAAAAATTTTACTCGTATAACAATATTTCCCCATTATTTTTTTTTTAATTATTTTTTTTTTTTATTAAGAAAACAACAAACAAATAATTGAATAGTAAGTAAAATTCATTGAAAACTCAATCTCATCACATCTTCACGCTGAAATTCATTCGTTTTTATATGTAGTAGTAGTAGTAGTATGTACAAATCAGTTTCAAATGACTTTGCATTGGATGAAAAATTTAGATCGTTTTGCCGATTTTGTTGTATGTGGTTTCAATTGACTGTTCTATATATTGTAGTACGTATTCGTATGAATGAGTAATTGAATAAATGCGCTGTGAATAAATGAATGAATGACTAATGCCGGAATTGGATATGTTATTATTGCATGCTCGCAATTTACACATATCATTACAATATCATACAGAAAAGCAAAAAGTAATAAAGCGAAGATAAACCATTGACTTTGCTCTCTTCACTTATTGATAATTGAGCTTCATTTCCTTTTGTTTTAGTTGTTAATTTTTATACTCTCAATACTCACGTTAGTGAATAGTATTATAATATAAGTTTGTAATGAAGTTTGTAACACACAGAAGGAGTCATCGCAGACCACATAAAGTAAATATATTTGTGATCAGCTCGATGAGACGAGTTGATTTAGCCATGTCCGTCTGTCCGTCGGTCCGTCTGTCCTTCTGTTCGCACTCCTAGTCCTTCAGTTTTTGAGCTAGAGTGATACAATTTTGTACATCGGCTTATTTTTAACGCCGATTAAGTTCGTGAATCAGCCGAATCGGACCACTAGGGGAAGTACCTCCCATACAAACCCCTTTTTTAAATTAATGTTCTTATAAGAAAAAGTTTTTTGTTTTTTGACGTATCAAACTGAAATTTAGACAAGTTTCTAGTCCATATCCACCAACCATATAAATTTCATGATCCTAGGGTTACCAGGAGGGGTACCTCCCATACAAATCCCCTTTTAAATTAAAGTTCTTATTAGAAAAACTTTTTTGTTTTTTGTCTTATTCAACTGAACACTATTTGGACACTATAAGTCTCTGAGCCATATTCACAAACCATGCAAATTTCAAGACCCTCGAACTACTAGGAGGAGTACCCCCCATACAAACCGGGATCCAAATGAAAGTTCTTATTAGAAAAACTTTCTTGTTTTTTGTACTATCGACTTAAATTTCAAGACCCTCGGACCACTAGCTGGGGCGTGAAGAGTATTAAAACTTCGGCATAGCCAAAGTTAGTCTTTTTTTATATTTTTTTGTATTAAAATTTACATAAATATACAATATTTTATAATAAATAACTGAATAATCTACGAAATGATAAATGTTCATTGATAATAAATCTCTATGGGAATAGAAAATAATCACAGAAAGTAAATAAACCTGGCGAAGACTATGTTAAATGAGAAATGTGTTCTTAGCGAAATTCCATAATTTCGGCATCCATATATTGTTTTGATAAAATGGTATTTAGTACATTCAATTTTGTTTCATTGGGAGGATTTATCTTTCAAAATAATACTGAATGTCTATTGTTATGAATAATGAGATGTGGGTCTCAAAAAAGTCTCAATTATTACCATTGTATCCATTGTGTCTACGCCAGCTTTCGTTCGATTGCATTCCATAATTATTTCTGGTTTACCAGTCTTTTGATCAAACGCGTTGTTGCAATGCATCGAGGACAAGGCATAGACAATTTTTTTTTTTTTGGCTTTGGGCAGTAAGCGACCAATACAGATTGGCCCACTTTTCTGTCAAGTGTCTTTCAATGCTTTTCCTGGTGAATACAATGCTTATTCTTATGCATCGTGCCGACGATGTTCAATTTATTTTCGGCCAATTGATTAGTCAAATTCAATCCAGTAAAAAAAGTTTCAGTTTCGACCAGAGCCCCAGTATGGTTTGACGAGATCATGCAATACGTGCGTGCTAATATTTGTTGCCACTGGTTAACTATGCTGGCGGAAATAGTATATATTGCAGTATTGGCGACCCATCAAACTTGTATTCCATATTTTGCAGGCTTCAAAAGAAAACAATTGTTCGTCCATTGTAATGCAAGCATTCGGCTTATAGTTGGCTGTCAATGATGCATTAAGCAACATCCACAATTCTGAAATGGGAGCACCTTTGTATGTCGCTAGCCAATCAGTTCGTGTATATTCATTATCGAATCGAATGGTCTGCAAAATTGATTTGAAGCGATCCCGGCTCCCGGTAATGGGTAGCGGGTTTTAAGCCCATATACTGCCATCTTTCAATGTATACGTTAAGCCCAAGCAGATTTATAGTAGCATTCCATTCATAGGTTCCTCTGTTCCTGCTCGATCATCTCTAACGGCATACTAGGAATGCAGCCGTCCCGTATTAGACAGCTTTCCACACCTATGCATACATTTTATATGAATTTACAAATGTAAACTAGTCCGACGAAATGAGGTAAATGGTAAACAGTCAGTCAGCCGTTTGAAGGTTAACAGCCAGTTAACAGTCATTTATGACTCTGTTAGTATTTGTGATTATTTTGAGAATAGACTGGCAATATTTGCTAACAAATTTTTATATTAATCTGCTTGTGATTATGTACATTATTTCTATAGTAGTAAGTAATCTCATTTCGATAAACTAAACGATTTTCAGCGAAATTCATAAACAAAACCATCCAGCGAACTGAAATTTTCGTCAGTATTGTTGCCACACAATATTCTATATACACTTCTACCTCTCTTATGGATAAATATTTCAAAATATTTGTATGCATATTTTGCGAGAGCAGCTTGATAAGTCAGTGGACTTTACTTCTATCAACTATAATCTGTTAACAGCAAATTGCGTTATTTAGTTTGTGTGTTTAACAGCCATTGAAATCAGACAACCATGTTAATTTCGATGCAAATGGAAAAATGTAAATTTCAAATCGCCTAAAAGAAGTCATCACGCCAGAAAATGTCTATAAAATCCATGGATCGGAGAATGATCATGCGTAAGGTGACTGGTGTTGTAGGCATCTCAACTGAGCGGGTACATCACATTTTGATATGAAAAAGATTGATACCACGATTGCTCACACTCGACCATAAGCCACCATGTGATCACTTCAAAATATTGTTTGGCGATGTTGAACATCTGCAATCCGAACGAGTGAACATACTTGATGTAGAAGGCCAAAGAGGGTTAGTCGGTTTTTTGGATTGCCCGGGGTGTCATCGATCAACGGTGAATATTTTTCATGTGGGACATTGATTTGAAGCGAAACGACAGCATTTGGCGACAAAATAACAATGCTCGGGTGCACATGTGTGCAGTCGCTATGAAAAACATCCATAACCCCATATTCTCCAGATTTAGTTCCCTGCGACTATTTCCTGTTTCCAAATTTGAAGAAATGACTTAGCGGTAAGAGATTTGGGTCGAATGAAGAGACCATCACTGAAACAAATACTTATAATGAAAAACAAAAAATTTGGAAGGGATGAAAAAATTGGGAAAACGTTGGAATAAAATGTATAGCCCTAAAGAAAGATTTCCTTGGTAAATAAAATGTGTTTTTTATCCGAAAAAAAATAATATTTTTTATTAAAACAAAATCACTGACTTATCAAACTGCCCTCATATATTCAACTTCTATACTTTATATTTCCAGTGTTTCATTTTGTTATTATTATTATAAATTTTTTTATTGTATCAAATAATTTCAGTTGTTGGTTGTTCTCTTTGTCATGTAATCAGTTTGCAATTTAAATAAAAAAAAAAAAATATATATATATCGTCGGAAATTCTCTGATTCATGCAGATTTAAGATGACATTCCACATAATACGAAGCATAACAAGAAACACATGTAGAATTCTAGATCATAGTAGTATGATAGTTTTTATATTATTTTGATTACAAAAAAAAAAAAAAAAAATAAAGAAATAAAAAAAAAAAAAAAACTATTAATCATGTGAAAAGAACAAAAACTTTTTATATTTTTTTTTTTATCAGAACTTCAATATTTTCTAGGTCATTGACACAAGTAAAGATCAACAATTATGTCATTATATACATTTTATTTAAAAATGTATTTAAATAAAAATGTATAAAATGAAAAAAGTCACTTGACTATTGTTGATCAATTAAATTGGTTAAATAAGAACTTATCCATAGATGTTTACGAAATTTTAGTTGCACTGTAAAATCAAATTATATAAATTTACTTATATAGAAAATAATATAAGTAAAACAGCGTCTATTCTTCTATATTCTATACTCTTCTATAATATTTCTATGATTTTAATTTGTTTATTAAACTAAAAGATAAACTCTATTCAGCTCTGAGGTCTGGCATCTTTTTATTCACAAATTCAATGCATTCAAATCTCTCAGAATAAAGTTCAACGAAAAATAACTAACGTGCCATGGTTCGTCAGGAATAAGACACAATGATGTACAAATGCATTTGGTTTGGGAAGAAATCAACAGTCGATACAACGATCGTCTGAACTCTCATAAAAATCCATTTGTTGCTGAACCATAATTGCCGTAGATGTCTTAAGAGACTTCACCCTGCTGATGTCCGTCGTGGTTGCAACTGTCACCACCTACTTGACGATTTCTAAATTTTAATAATTTGAATGATTACATTTTAGTTTTTCCCCAGTTAACGTATGATTCATATGTCTAAAGGGTACTTTTGTATTTCAATCGCGTATTAAAATGTAACACGAGAAAAAAAAACAGTAAAAAAAAGACTAACTGTGGTTATGTCTGGCCTTCTAGTGGTGCGAGGGTCTTTCATGGTTGGTGGATATGGGTCAGAAACTTACAGTGCCCAAATTTTAAGTCAATTGTATAAAAAGGAAAATAGTTTTTCTAATAAGAATTATAATTTGGATCCTGGTTTGTATAGGGGCTACCCTCCATAGTGGTCCAATTCGGCTGATTCTAATATATGTATATACAGCGTATGGTGAAAAGAAAGCTCCGTGCGAAATTTCAGCTCTTTAGCTCAAAAACTAAGGGACTAGTTTGTATATATACAAACGGACAGACAGACAAACGGACAAATGGACAAACGGACATATGGGCAAACGGACATAACTAGATCAACTCGTCTCGTCGCTCTGATCAAGAATATATGTACATTTATATTTTATGGAGTCTTTTATGTCTTTTTCTGTTTGTGAAAAACTTATAATTCTATTCTCAGCTTAAAAAATATTATAAAGCAAAATTCAAAATGAGAGACATTGGAAAATATTATAGATACACAATCTGGAAGCTGCGCAAACAAATTTACCACAATATTTTGACAATGAATCGATAGTCCTCTACTTACGCTATAATGCAAAGTTGGCAACTATTTCGGAATCCATTTGGGATAAAGTCATGCTTTCGGAGTTGAATTGAACTGATAAGGAATCACATCCAGATAAAACAAATTCTTCTAATAATATAAATTAATCTGAGAACACAGATGAAAGATTTGTCACAGAGGTTTACAAATAAGAAACACACATATGTACATATATCATGACGAAGCAAATATTGACATCAATTTATAACTAATTGTAGATAATGGCTGATTGACCATATTTATGTGCTTCAGACGGTCGTTAAAAGGTCATGAATGTTTCCAAAAAATATGCCAATAGATTATAGTAAAACTATAAATGAAGAACTAACGATAGCAAAATTTATCTTTTAAAGATGTATTACATATATGAAAACTCATTAATAAATATAAATAAAAAAGGCTAACTTTGGCTATGCCGAAGTTGTAATACTTTGGGTCAGACACTTATAGTGTTCAAATTTTAAGTCGATAGTACAAAAAACAAGAAAGTTTTTCTAATAAGAACTTTCATTTGGATCCCGGTTTGTATGGGGGGTACTCCTCCTAATAGTCTGAGGGTCTTGAAATTTTCATGGTTTATGGATATGGGTCAGAGACTTCAGTACTAGACAGCTGCGTGGCTTCGCTCACAACTGAAATCCAATAGAATGAATTCGAATTGAATTGAATTGAATGAGAGCGAAACACGAAATGAATGAATGTGAATGGGGCTGTGTTTTGAGTTCGAAATTCGTCTGCATTCTGTGAAATGGGTTAGAATGAAATAGCGTGCAAAACGAAATAAATACATCGGTACAGCCGTGACAGCCGAGACATTCGAATTAATTCGAATCATTCATTCATTCGTTTGTCATACAACATAATAAGAGCAGCAAAAGACACCGACGAGTCTGTAAGTGGTTGTGTATTTTAAACAAAGTTTTCCATTGTTTTTTGTTGTTTTCTTTCTTCTTTTTTGTTACGCACAGTAAAACAAAAACAACCCTCATTCTTTTGCAAAAAAGTGAATGCATTCGAATTAATTCGAAACCAACCACTCATTCGAACTCATTCGCACTCATTCAATTCGTTTCTCTTTTGTTTCAATATTGTGCGACTGAATCTGACGTGAGCGCACAAATTCACTCGAATTCATTGGGCGTCGCATTCTATTTCACAACATTGCTAATTCGAACGTCGTTTTTTGCAGACCTTTACTAAGTACCAACTTATTTACATAAAGCTAAAGACAATGAAAGACGTAACATTCTGAATGCTTATACAAAATATACTTTACTTTAAAATTTGTTTAACATAATAATTTTGTTGTCATAATACCAAATTGTTGTCTGAATGACTAACTACTTTCATAATCTGTTTGTTGCATTCAACTTATAAATTCTTCATTGCTGCTATCACTTCAGTCAACCTCCATATCAAAACAATTTTCTTCTTTTTCTTCATCCACATCCATCCTGTTGTCCTCAATTGGTTCCTGCTTTACTTTTTCCTTTTCAGAAATATCAGAATCTGATTCTGAGGATTCAATATCACTTACACAGTGACAATCACAATGACATTCAGAGCCATCAGAATCTTCCGAAGTTGACTCAATATTTTCATCTTCTTTATCACGGATAATGTACAACGAATTACCAATTATTTCGATTTCACCAGCTGCATGTGCAATTTGAAGATGGTTTAGAATTGTAGTTTTGGCTATTTGCATCGCAAATTGTGCAGTCATTTTAGGTCTTAACACTTCTAGGATATTATCCACTGACAGTGGTTGCAATGATCGGCGAAGCGCCATTTTAACTTCACTTAAGGTGATTATATTGTCAGCACATGACATTTTTACAAACAATATTTTATAAACCTTGTTTGTTGAGCAAAAAAACAAACAAATATATTTTACAATAAATTTATGAAAATTTTGGAAAAGGTAAAGAAATGATAAATAAGTTTTTATAAAAATTATTCAATTGTATATGAGATATAAAAGTTTTTAAAAAGACAACTTGATTGATTTAAAATATACGTATATATTGCAATTTTTCGGTTGGATTTTTATTGGATATTATATTGTCATCAGAATTAAAGAAAATTACATATATGCCAAATTTCAAATCAATCGGATGACAAGAAGTGGTTCTAATTCAGTTTGCAACATACAAAAATGTAAAGTTTAAAACTGTAAAGTTAAAAAAAAATAAAAATAAAAAATAAATAATGGTTGCTATTATTCATTTTTATAAAATTCATTTTCAAATAATTTTTCAAAAACATAAACAATATGCATTCTTAAATATACAATTCACAAAATATTCAAAACTGAAACCAATCTGAACAGTATTTGATATTCGTATAATTGTCATATCGATCGATATACGCGAAATGATCAAATGAGTCAAAATTGAAATTTTACAGAAGAATGTTTTATTCTACATTTCTTTATTTTGTGTGAAAATATTACTACCAAATTTTGATATGTGCAACAATAATCGTTTAATTTAACTAAAGTCAAAATTTCTTGTTTGCAAGTGTTTTTCTTCAAATCAATAAAAAAAAGTAAAGCATACACTTCAAGGCTAATAGTTGTATATATTGTAATGCAATCAATCGCTTATATTTCTATAAAATAAGAAAACATATTAATAAGCAAATATTTCTTTTTTTCAAAATGAATTTTTTAAAATTTTTTTTCAGTTTTAATTTGGTTATTTAGAATATCATCGATCTATTTCAATAGGCTTGTATCGTCGTATCAACTTCAATTAACAGCTCTGGAGGCCATGATACTATATAGTACACCATTTTATATATCAACATAATAAGGGATTTCTCTGATTTAGCAATAATAGATATATTTATAATAATCTTTTTTACATTTGTTTGTTGTTTTCTCGCTTATACCATTTTTGTTTTGTTGTTTCTTGCAGATCAATGAAGAGTAATAATATTTAATTTAATCAAAATTATCAAATGTATTTTTTAAAGAACTAAAAAATTATGAAACAAATATATATTTGTATGTGCAATAGTTTTGAAAACTATCCGTTAGATATATTTGTAGATTTTTTAAAAATATTTTTTTACTCATCTCACCAGTCGTGGATCAAAATTATCCTGCATAGAGATTTTGAGTTACCAGCAGTTTTTTACAATCAAATGATTCAAAGCCTTCCAAATTTATTTAGTATTCTGTCGGTAGTTCTAAAATAAAGGGCAACACGGTAAAGACTAAAAAGACTTCATCCAAATGACATTTTACAAAGAAGAAATTTAATTATTTTAAGGCTCATCTAATTATGATTTAATTAATATAATATTTTATGCAATTCTGGGACTAATAATGGAGAAAATTGAAACAAATCACTAATGTAATATCACCTTGTTATTATTTCTTAGTCTTCTGCATACTCGTACATTGCCAATGGTCATAGTTCTTCTCAACTATGACACAAAGTATACAAAACATGACTCTATATTAAACATAAGACAATGAAAGACGGAGCATTTTGTATTTTAGTAGAATATAAAATTTAATTAACTTGCAAGTTATTTGCCTTAAACAATAAATAAAAACAATTACAATTTATTTTATATCTATCGCATTTATACGGTTTCATTATAACTTGGGCAAACCTTCATAATGAAATCATCATCTGCTTCACCTTTTTCATTCTCAACCAGAAATCCACGTAACGAAAAACTTCGAATCCTCTGTATGTGCATCCTTATTTGAATCTTCATGATGGTGAGTAGAGTTCAACTAAAATTTGTTATCTACCACTGAGGCATATCTTGTTCTCTAGGCAAAATAGTTTCCTCATAACAAATAAGCAATTTTATCAATTCATTGTGATACATTCTTCTGGTGTAAAAAGCTGCGTTGCAAACGATGATCCAAACCAAAACTGGTCAAACTTGCATTGAAGCCAGAAACCGTAAAGCGATATAAGACCAAAAGCGGATGATTTATTAAATCCGAAAGTAATCTGAAAGGTCACAGAGGAGCCCCTCTGTGTAACAACCAATTTATACGCAATTTATCTTCTGATATTTAAATGACTTGACATTCATCTTTTTTGACTTTGAAATTTTGTATGTACAAATCTGCATAAAATTTCAACTCCTTTTATATCTCATAATTCTTCTTCTAAGTGATCAAGGCCTTCAAGAAACTGTAACAGTAAATTCCTTCTGTGTAACAACCAATTTATACGCAATTTATCTAATATTTAAATGACTTGACATTAATTTTTGTTGACTTTGAAATTTTGTATGTACCAAACTGAATAAAATTTCAACTCCTTTTATAGCTCATAATTCTTCTTCTAAGTGATCAAGACCTTCAAATAACTGTAATATTAAATTAAATAAAAACTTGATTATAATTAATATCCATGAAACATCAATAGATGTAGAAGATGAAGAATATGTTTTTGCAGACGCATACAACATCCTACACAGTGTGTCCCAAAAATAACAGAACTTTATATTTAAATCATATAACATGCAGCGTCACCTCACCTACATTCATATAAATCGGATGACAGATGTGGAAGTTACAGTCATTTCTAATATAACAAAACAAAAATGGAACAAAGAGCAAATATAAAATTTTGTATTAAACTTGAAAAAAAAATTCGCTGAGATATACGAATTGATGAACAAAGTTTATGGTGATGATTGTATGAGTCGTACTCAAGTTTATACGTGGTTTACACGATTTAAAAAATGGTCATGAGGATTTAAATGACGACCTAAGGCCAGGTCGTCCAGAAGCTGGTAATTGTGCTGAATTGGTGGAAAAAGTCCGTGAAATCATTGGTATCGATGCAAATTTTACTACGAGAATGTTGGCTGAGGAATTAAATACGAGTAAAAACACTATTTGGAGAATTTTAACTGAAGATTTGGGTTTTGTTCCACATGAATTAAATGCACCACATCACAAGACCAAAAAAGTGAATGAATTTTTGATGAAAAAACGGATTTCTTCATCAACCACCCTCCATATTCGCCTGATCTTTCACTATGTGACTATTTTCTATTTCCAAAACTGAAAACCAAGATGAAAGGAGCATTTTATGATGATATCCCAGCCATTCAAGCAGCCGTAACCGTGGTGCTGAATAACATTTCTATAAATGACATACAAAAATCTATGCATGCGCTGGTTGATGGTGTGAAACGTTGTATTGAGTCTAATGGAACCTATTTTGAATAAATAATAACTTTCAAAAATAATATACTCGTAATGTGTGTTTTATTCTTTACCCAAAAAGTTCGGTTATTTTTGGGACACACCGTGTATAAACTGCGTACTACTTATGCCTACATAATTTCCATGAAATTTATGAAATTCTCCTATCAATAAAAACCAAAGAACAATTTTAATATATTTGATTTGTACTTACATTCAGAAAATCTTCAATTGAATCGTTTAAGTACATTTTAAAAACTTCCTCATCCCAAAATATGATTGCAGCTACAAATAAGGTAATCCAAAATATAATAGTTAATATATCCAACAAGCGTCCCATTATATATAATAATATGTAATATAATTATAAAAAAATAATATGTGTTTTAGTTTTATCGTGTTTTCTTAATAATAAACGAATGAATGTAAATGAATTCAAAGTCAAGGAATACTTTATTCAAAGTATATATATTTTTTTTTTATTTTTATGATTATAATTTATTTATTTAAATTAAACGAAATGGTGAATTAAACTCAATGAAATAAAATCAACTTAAATAGATATTTTTTACATTTTGCCACTACATATAAATGGTGGCATACAAATTTCGCTCCCTAATACTGATAAATACTTACTTATTTACTGAATCTGGAAACCTAGGCTGAAGAGAGAGAGAGAGAGAGAGAGAGAGAGAAAAATAGGAAGAATTTCAAATAAAATTTAGAAACATGCATTTACTCATTGGTAAGTGGACTGCGCTATTGACCCACAACACAATACTAGTGTACAAACAAATTCTTAAAACTGTATTATGGGGCAGCTCGTGTTCCACAAACATGCAAAGGATTTAGAACAAAGTGCTGAGATGTGATGTGAATGCATTCTGATACTGTCCGTAGCAGCGACATTGAACGTGATCTTATCATCGATTTAGTCGCCATTACTATTAAGAAATATGCGAAGTGTTATGTGTCTCTTATGTATTTATAATGATGCTTCAAGACTTTTTGTTCCAAGTGGTTGGAAGACAAGGCTTAAACGTAAAAAGCTGCATCAACTCGTAAAGTATATAAAACCTATGCAATCGGAGCGCCAACAAAATAAAAAATATTATGCTAAACCCATTTCAAATTGGTCGTTAGTTTAAAATCGCATTTAAAATCCGTTGTTATACATAAGTCTATAAAAGAAAAAGAGATATCAAATAATGTCGAGAAAAAATGCTTTATTTTGTATTAACTAGTTACCCCCGCACACGTGGGGGTAAAAAATAAGCAGATACTGATTGGTTTTTCTGATGAGATGTTTGACAAAGATGATTTGATTGATTTTAAAATATATAACAAAGCTTTATATGCATTTCACTAGCACACACTTTATTCTTTTAGATTTTTCGGCTGTATCTTTGAGGTTTACTTTTTTCCTTAACCTACCTCAAGAATCACTTGGTCCTTGGTGAAAACCGTATGAAAATCCGTTGGGTAGTTTTTGATTTCATCGCATTCAGACAGACAGAAGACATAGAATCTGCAAATTTATATCAAAGCTGAACAAAAAAAACTCTTCCATTTCTAAAATTACATATTGAAACGTAAGCTATATCTATCTATATCTATATCTATATCTATATCTATATCTACATATATCTATACATAGTACAATATAATTTTTTTTTTTTTTTTATTTATTTGTTTTATTTGCGATCTATCGTAAACGACAATAAGCAAATTTGATTGTACAACCTTATGACTTTTGTATTAGTTTAATTTAAATAGGAACTCTGAACGGCAAATCCAGTGGGTGCAGCCGATCAAGCAGGTTGACTGCAAGGTGATTGTCATGACTTTCCAACCTGGAGATATTTTTGTATCTAATTCTTGCAAACTTCTCACGGATCGTGGGTATCTGTAGATCTCTGTGTAACGTTGAGTTTCTCACGTACCACGGTGCTCCAACAAGTCTACGCAGTAGTTTTGACTGAAACCTTTGAAGAATCTCAATGTTTGAGTTGGAGGCAGTGCCCCAGACCTGTATGCCATAAGTCCACACCGGTTTAATTATGGATTTATAGAGTAACAGCTTATTTTTCAGGCTTAGCTGCGAGCCTGATCTTAAGAGCCAGAACATTTTTATTAGTTTTAGGTCGAGATGTTTCCTTTTCAATTTTATGTGAGGCTGCCAAGTTAGCCTCCTATCGAGAGTTAGTCCAAGGTATTTTGCTGTTGTGCACAATATAAATGAAAGTCGAAATCACTGTCACTTTCAATACGCACAACTTCTACACCATAGAATGGATTCTGATACGGTTTTCACTGTCATAAAGAGAATTTTCTGCGGAAAGAGAATATGTATAATTCATTCTAATTAAGTCTTTATACATTGGGTTAGAGACATTTATAAAATCTTTTTTTGTTAGTTTAAAGAATTAATAATTATTTTATTTGTCAATAATAAATTAATTTTAAATTCAAGTACAAGTTTGTTTTGAATAAATTATGGGCAACATTAAACTGAATATATTTTTTAGAACAAGACATCGTTGACTTCAGAGAGATGAAATCGGTGAAAATATGTAAATTAGTTTTTCTAATGCATCCGTGCAAGGCAGGGATGGGAGTCTCTAATAAATAATAAAGTATAACAATCATAAGGTTATATATTTTATGTGAAATATATATGTAATTAAGTACATATGTATCATCGTCTTTATACTCTTCACGTTAGTGAATAGTATTATAAGTTTGTCAGGAAGTTTGTAACACTCAGAAGGAGACATCGCAGACCCCATAAAGTATATATATTTGTGATCAGCTCGATGAGACGAGTTAATTTAGCCATGTCCGTCTGTCCGTCGGTCCGTTAGGGGGGTACCTCCATACAAACCCCCTTTTAAATTAATGTTCTTATTAGAAAAAGTTTTTTGTTTTTTGACGTATCGAACTGAAATTTATAGATACTATAAGTTTCTGGCCCACATCCATCAACCCTATATAAATTTCATGATCCTAGGCTTACCAGGAAGGGTACCTCCCATACAAACCCCCTTTTAAATTAAGGTTCTTATTAGGCAAAGTTTTTTTGTTTTTTCTTTTATTGAACTGAAATTTGGACACTATAAGTTTGTGGTCCAAATCCACTAACCATATAAATTTCATGATCCTAGGGTTACCAGGAGAGGTACCTCCCATACAAACCCCCTTTTAAATTAAGATTCTTATCAGGCAAAGTTTTTTTGTTTTTGACATATTGAACTGAAATTTGGACACTATAAGTCTCTGACCCCTATCCACAAACCATGAACCCTCGGACTACTAGGAGGGGTACCCGCCATACAAACCGGAATCCAAATGAAAGTTCTTATTAGAAAAACTTTTTTGTTTTTTGTACTATCGACTATAAGTATCTAACCCGTAGCCACCAACCTTATGAATTTCAAGACCCTCGGACCACTAGCTGGGACGTAAAGAGTATTACAACTTCGGCATAGCCAAAGTTAGTCTTTTATTGTTTTTATTTAGCATGCTTTAGTACAACAACAATAATTCTTCATTATTAATTTTTGTATATCTTCGATAGCCCTCATATGTATGTATTTGAAGCCTTCACCTTCAATTGAGTGAGCAAGTTGTATAATTTCATTTAGTTTACTTTGTGGGATTTCAACCTCTTCGCTCCAACATTCATTCAAAGTTAACTTCTTAAGTTCCTTTAAAGATAAATATATCAACTGAACGCAGTCTTTAATGGAAAATTTCTTCCAGCCACTCATTACATCAATAGAAATCGCATCGGTTATGTCCAAAATCCACCCTGAAGAACATCTGCTAAAGTAAGTCTTAAAAATCTAAAAAAACATACATCTTGTTCCATCTGTTGCAGTAGTGATGTTGTATTAGGTGGAAGAATTTTTACCTTTAAATTACGATAGTTTAGATTAAAAACAACTTAAATGTTAAGCGTAGTAACAAAAAATTATCAAAAACATCACAAAAAAAATATAATGCTGTTAATGCCTAACATTATCATATGCTCGGTGTTATGCCATTTTCCCATCACAAGAAAACCTCTTACCATCATAGCTTTTGAAAAAAACATCATTCACGTCCAGATCCATTTTTCAATGTCGGACAATTTTTTTGTGAAAAATTATCGATTTTCAAAAATACTGTGCCATCAATTGATAAATGAATTGAACGCATTTGAAAATAGGCTTGACAACTTGGGACACAAAGTCAAAATTAGAAAAAAATTGTAAATACATAGTCGGAATTACTGGGAGAATCTCTAAAAAACACATCATTCATTCATTCATTTATTTTTTATGTTTTTTTTTTTTTTTTTTTTTTTTAATTAAGAGATTAGGCTCAGTTTCCTATGCTACTTAGACATATATAAGGGATTAGTAACTTTGGGATTTAACAATATATTCTTAATAGTAAAAAGATGGAGAAAAGATTAACAAAAACCCTAAAAAAACTTATTTTATTAATTATTAATTATATCTACACTTAAGATTAAAATATTTGTGCTCTACTATTTATATGAGGAAAGTTGATGCACTTATTTTTTAAATTTAAGGAAAGTCGAGCACATTTGTGTATTATTAACTCGATATTTGCTTTGTGATGCAAGTCAATGGTGGAATGTTGCCAGGGCAGATTAAAAATCATTTTTAATATCATGTTTTCAACTTTTATAATATTCCTTATTAGGGTTCCGTACCCATAGCTTACAAAGTCCGTCCGTCCGTCCGTCTCCTGCTCTATCTCATGAACCGTAATAGGTAGAGAGTTGAAATTTTCACAAAGTGTATAATTCACTTGTATGTAGAACGACAAATACTAAAAATATACATTTTTAGAAGCATTGTTCTTTAATTTAACCTTTTGTTTAAAAATTTTTTTATTTTTAGTATACTTTTTAGCTGTAATTGTAGTATACTTTTAGGCTATTAAATATACACATAATTTAATATATTAAGCAAAAAATCTTGGACGATGGTACGGAACCCTCCGTGTGCGAGTCCGACTCACACTTGGCTGATTTTTTATAAAATATTTTATATTTCCAATATATTGTATGTATTTTCGTTTTCTTCTAAGTTTCTTCTAAGTGCATAATTTGAAGTTTACAGATTGGTAACATACACTTTATAGACCAATGTAAAAAACATCTTTCTTAACAGTGCAGCTTTCAACTTGAGCGAGAATCGCTAAAAGCTCTTTTCATAAGATTGTGATGTTTTTGAGAATAGATCGGTAAATTTGTAAAATTTATTTCTGAGACGGAGGTCGTGTTGCATCATCATCATCATTTGGCACCTACAGCTCTTTGTGAGCTTTGGCCTGATGAACAATATGCCTCCATGTTACTCCATCTTTTGCTACCCTTTTCCAGTTTTTCAGTTGTAGTTTCTTTAGGTCTTCGTTTAATTCGTCCATCCATCTTGATCTTGGTCTTCCTCTTGCTTTGTCGGTGAATGACTTCGCATCTAAAATTTTTCTTTGCGCTCTTGATTTGTCCATTCTTGTTACATAGCCTAGCCACCTTATGCGTATCGCATCACGTTTTCACCTTGGATTAGATGTTCAAGTTTGTCGTTCCATCTTATTCTCCATTCATCAGGCCCAGTTTTAACTGCGCCGAAGATTTTTTGGAGAATTTTTCTTTCGAAAGTCAGAAATTTTGTTATGTCTTTTTCGCTCACAGTCCAAGTTTCAGATCCATAGCACCACTGTCCTATACAGTGTTAGTTTACAGGATCTGTTAAGCAATTTTGATTTGAAGAGTTTTATAAGTGATGCGAAAGATCTACTAACTGCTTGTATTCTTTCGTCAATTGTTACGCTCATGGAATTGTCTGCTGTCAGTTTGTAGCCAAGTGAATAAGTGAATGTGCTTACTACTTCAAATTCATATATTTGGTCTTTTCTTCATTGATTTTTAGTCCAATTTTTCCTGCTGCCGTTTCAATAACAGAGAAATTGGTTAAAAGCGAGTTTTTATTTCTACTTACTATTGCAATGTCATCAGCGTATGCATATACAATATTTGTATGGTTCTGGAACTTCATCTATTGCGCAGCACAGCAATAAATTCAAAATTGTTGAAGAGAGTGTATCGCCCTGACGAACGCCGTTCTTTATGGAAAATCCTTCTGATTTTATGTCTTGTATCATAATTTTTGATATGGTGTTACTCAAGGTCATCATTATTAATTAATCTTGTTAATTTGTCTGGGATTTTACATATTTTAAATGCTGCAGGAATAGTCAATCTGTTTATAGTATCGAATGCTTGTTTGAAATCAATGAATAAGAAATGTACGTCGATGTTGTGTTCGTAACATTTTTCCATTGATTGCTTGATTGAGAAGATTTGGTCTGTCGTCGATCTTCCTGGCCGAAAACCGCATTGATATTCCGGTAGTATTTTTTCAGCGTATTGTGTGAGTCTGTTGTTGAGGACTCGTGATAGAATTTTGTACGTTGTGTTGAGAAGTGAGATACAGCGGTAGTTTTTACAGATGGTTTTTTCTCCTTTTTTATGGATTGGTATTATAAGCGCTTTATTCCAATCGTTGGGCAAGGTTTCTTGCACCCATATTAGCATTATCAGATGGTGCATTCTTTCAACAAATTATTCGCTAACATTTTTTAATAGTTCAGCTGTTATGTTGTCTACTATTGGTGACTTGTTGTTTTTCATATGATTTAGCGCGTCTTGAATTTCATCCATCGGTGGTTGTATATCTTGCGAATATTCAGCGAGATTGTGATCCTCTGCCGGTGGTTCGGTTTCTTCGATATTTCTTTCTATATTCCCGGCATTTAACAGTTCGCTAAAATGCTCAGCCCATCGTTCCACAATCTTTTGTTGATCAGGTGAGTACTTCACCGTTTTTGGATTTGCAGATATTTGTGCGAGGTTGAAATCCGTGTTTTTTCGGTTTTGATCTTCGTTACCACAAACAATATTTATCGTTTTGTGTGTACTTCCTATATAGATCAGACATGAAAGGAGGAAATGTTCTTGAAGGGGTGCAATCATAAGCCAGGAATCTTTCGCGGATCCATGATTGGAAAATCAATTGATATACTTAGGCGTGTTTGTTGAATTTGATGACCATTTGGGTTAAGGGTAGCCATCTTTGTGAAAGAATCAATCTTCATTAAGGAGACTAGAGGCTTCTTTTCATTATCATTAGGTGAACCATTTTTTCAACGCCAATCATCATCATTATTATCTGCTTCAAAAACGTTTCCATTTCATTGCGATTTGAAGATTGGAAATGAAATAGAATTTTTTTGCATAACTCATTTGGCATCTAACTATGTGGATTCATCTGCTTTCAAATGCCTATAGATTGGTTTCACAATGTTTGATAGAAAAAATGTACACAAACTGACATGGGTATCGGCTGACGGCAAAACGAAAAATCAAATAGACCAAGTGCTAATCGATCGACGGCATAAATCATCACTTATGATCGTGAGGACCTTTCGCGGAGCGGTCGTGTTGCATGAGGCCATCTTAAACGGGTGTACACAGCAATTATGATGACTAAATTGAAAGAAAAGTTTGCATTTTAGGTTTCTTTTTTTTTCCATCATCAAATTAATCATTTATAGTGAAGACCATTTATATAAATTACCATCAAAACTTTCGCTTTCCTAGTATTGTTGTTAATGATTTATTTCAAAAAATTTTGAATGATCAATTAATTATTCAAGTAATTTTCTCTTATAATTTGCATTGTGTTTTTTTTTTTTTGATTTATTAAAATTTTCTTTATTTTTTTTTTTAACAGTTTTGTTTCATTTATAAAAAAAATTTCTACTTTGCTTATCTTTGGTTTTAGGTTACTACTATTACTATAGTTTTTTTTATGAGTTATTATTAATTGATGAGATGACGAAGTCGTTGGAAATTCATGTTTGCAATTAAGTTAAAATAACAGATATTTTCTGAATTCTTAGAAAAGGTAGAGAAACAAAACATGTCTACTATTACATAAATTAATTTTCAGTTATCATTGAAGCATAGAATTTTTTAATGAAAACAAATTTTAATGTTTCATATGAAAAACTATTACAATTGTACAAAACGTAAACAATTTAACAAAATATCAGAGCATCATAATCATGTTATTTAAAAAAAAAAAAAAAAAAAAAAAAAAAAAAAAATATTAGTTATTAAAAGACACTGCAAATAATTGGAAACAACCGGATAAATGTGAGATCCACTTTTGTTTTGTTAAACAATGAAGATATTATATGTACTACTATATTAAGTACTTATATGGATATGAATGTGTGTGGATTGGATCATGCATGGAGCATCAATTCATGCAGACATAAACAACAAAACAATAATACTTACAAATAATGTAACTCGGAAAACTCAATGACGACAAAAACAAAATGATTAAATTTTATAAAAAAAAAAAATTGAAATAAATTAAAAAAAAAAAAAAACCAGTAACAAGAAGATTAATTTTGGCTATGCCGAAGTTGTAATACTCTTCTCGTACCTGATAGTTATTCTATGTTCATGTTTTGTATGGGTACCTCCCTCCTAGTGGTCTGAGGGTTAGTGGATATGGGTCAGATATTGTCAAAATTTTAGTTCCATAGTAAAAAAAAAAAAAATGTTTTTCAAATAAGAAGATGAATTTGAATCCATGTTTGTATGGGAGGTGCCTCTCTTAGTGGTCCAAGGGTCCTGAAATTTACATGATTAGTGGATATGTATCTGATACTTATAATGTCCAAGTTTTAGATCCATAGTAGGAAAAAATAAAAAAGTTTTTCAAATAAAAAGATGAACTTGAATCTGGGTTTGTATGGGAGGTAAGCCCTTCTAGTGATCCAAGGGTCTTGAAATTTACATAGTTTGTGAATATGGGTCAGACACTTATAGCGTCCAAATTTTAGTTCTCTAGTACAAAAACAAAAAAAAAAAAAAAACAAAAAAAAAAACAAAATAGTGTTTCTATTAAGAAGTTAAATTTGAATCTGAGTTTGTATGGGAGTAGTAATCCAATTCGGCTGATTTCAACAAATGTATTGTATTCACATATAAATAAATACATTTACATGATATGAGTAATCGAATGTTTAATACTGAACATAATGACAATCGAGAGGAACCCTTTTGGTTTTCAAATCTGGAAGTCTCGGTGAATGATCGAAATTCTATTGATCTCCGACAATTCTTTATAAAAGTTTAGACTGAAACCGCTAGAGAATTTCCCTATTTGAGTTCAATGCTGTCCCCCAAAATTGTGTATAATCTTATGCTATATGCTTAAATTCGAGTTCAGCCTAAGAAATCAATTAATTTTGCAAAGCATCTAATCTACCTGGTTTCTTTTGGTCTTGAAGTGAATTTGATCCAAGTGTTTTACAGTTTTACTCCTTGGAATAGTATCACCATTTATCACGACTGGAGGATATATGATGAGTATAGAAATTTCAGCATTTTGTCAACTCTTTATCCAATTCTCAAGGATCTACTAAGTTGCTTTAATTTGTTTTTGTTCTTTCATTTTTCCTTTATTGTCATCAAAAATATAAGCAAACTGATTTCATGTTCTGCTTTATGCTTCTCTAGAGACAATTGCAGATTTCTTTATACTTAGGTTCTAAGTACTAAAATACTTATTATAGTGAAGTCATTCATAAATATTGCAAATATTGTAATAATATTAGTATTTGTAAAACACAAAAAAAATAGTTGTAAGCAAACGCACCATGACGTGCACTCTAAAGCGGCATTAAACGAAAATAAAGCAAAATAAAGAGAAAATGAAATATTTCATATAATTCAAATAGTGCGAGTAATGAGAAAAGGTTTACAAGTAATTGAAGAGAAAAGAACGAAAGTTGATAAAGAACTTTATGAATTAGAAACCAAATATCGACAGCTTCTCAATCATTGTTGTGATTGTTGTTGATTGTGACTGAAGTGAAATTATATTCAAGCGGATATAATAATGTTGAAGGTAGTAAAACAAAAGTGAGAACAAACGAAATAAATTTGAAAGATATGCAACTAAATCAAATAATAGTACTACAAGTGATAAATCATTATGAAATAGAATTAAAAGATACCTACAAGTATATTGTAGTGGATAAATCATATGTGCATAAATGTAAACATAATAAAATATGTAAATCAATTTAAATGAACTAATTAGAAAGATACTCGTACAAATCTGAGACTGAGAAATGCAATGCAAAATTTAAGAATTCCCATTGTTTGCGTATTGTTGCAAGTCATTGCATTTTGCTCTGATGGATGAGTGATTGATGCAACCATTCGAATTTGGGGCAAATGCCTGGTTGGTGTTGCCCACACAATAGCATCGACATTGTGGTTGCATTACTAAGTATAAAGCTTATGATCGGCAAAAATCTCCCTGTTATTATAAATGAAGACAGATCGTTTATTATGCGACATAATGATATTTAAAAGTTCTTAATGTGATGATTGCACAACTAATTTGGAGCAAAGTGTAGTCGGTTTAACTGATGTTTGGTGGAGATTGTAATGTATTCCAGCTGAGATCTCAGCCACTTGTACTGGTTTGGAAAAAGTTGTAGCCAATGTTGTTGATGTTTGATGTTGGAGGTTGCTTGCAATTACCTTTGTAGCTAAATTAACAAATTTCAAAGTATCTAATAGTCCAATTTTAAATTTAAAATTGCCAATCTTCTCACAATCTATTATACATTTGCTTTACAATATTTTGTTATATTTAATACTTGATTCGTTAACAATTCAGTGGTTAGTGATCTTTAGAAAATTTATAGTTAAATATTGTTTATTATTTCATTTTATTCATAACTAAGAAAGTGAAAATCCGACACTACATAATTATTTTTTTTTTTTTTTTTTTGCGGTTAGGGAGATCGAAAATGCCTTCGCATCGTCACCCCCCGGTATGTGGTGATGCCACTAAAAACATCCCCCCTTGTAGGATATATATCCACCCTGGAACTGTTTGCGTCATTACTTCAAGGTGGTTCCTCTTCTAACTTCATATGTCAACTGTAACACCTGCGTCCAGGTCCCGCTTCTTTAATCCTTAAATCAAAGAGATAAACGCTTTATTTTTTTACCAAAAACTCATTTCTGGTACAATTTTCCTAAACTGTAAGCCGAAATGTCTCACGAAAAGATGACATCACTCTTTGTGGCACGCGTGTAGATAACTTGGGAATGATGTTGCACAACCTGCTTAATCAAACCCTTCTCACGAAGTTCAATGAGTGCACGCTTGGCCAACGAACCACGAATTTTCAAACGTTCAGAAACCACTGAAGGCGTAATTAGTTTGTACTGAGGAACTTCCTTGTACAATTTTTCATATGTGGCTTTATCGAACAGAATCTGGTTGTTTAATTTATCCCTGACTTTGCTTTTGGACCAATTCTTCTTTTTAGCTTTACCGCCTCCAGAACCTTTCTTCTTTTTTTGTGTCTTTTGCGGCTGTTTAGCCGATGATTTCGCATCCTTTTTGGGTGGCATCGTGAAAACTCAATGCAGAAAAAATATTTAAAATCTGTTCAATTTAGTGAGCTACTTGTGCCCAGTTTTGTTTACTCACCAACATCTTGCCGACAATATTTTCTGCATTGACGAGGCCCACACTGCTTTCGAGTTCATCACGCTCTTGTTGCCATCTATTGCATTCGAAGAAAGTGTGATTGATTTGTATTATCCACTTCTGCGTCCCCATAAATGCAGTGTGCATTTATTGCTTTTCCTATTCTGTGTAGGTATTTTCGGAAGTAGCCATGTCCCGATAGCACTTGTGTGGTATAAAATTTTACGTCACCCCACTGTCTACTTAGCCATGGATTCACTTCTGGGATTAGTTTAGCTGTCCATCTGCCTTTCGTTTCTGCAGCCCATCACTGCTGCCACAGCTGTATCGATTGCGCTCTAACCGCTTGTCTTGCTTTATTAGTCAGATTGTGTTTCTTCAGCATCCATATTTCCTTCCTCTTTTTTGCGAGGAGGTCTATTGGTATCGTGCCACTGATTACCAATACTGCTGCTTCTGACACCGTGCGATACGATAAATTTACCCGAAGAGCTGCCATCCTCTGTATTCTGCCCAATACTTTCCTTCTTCTTTCAACATTCAATGTATCGGCCCACACCTTGCTTCCATAAAGCATTATTGATAGCGTTGTGTATAGGAGGAGCTTTCGTCTACTCGCAAGGGGTCCTCCACAGTTTGCCATTAGTCTCGATAGAGATCTTGTAACTCTTGATGGATTTGTGCCCGGTAAGTCAGCTTGCTGTCAATTTTTACACCCAGATAATTAAGCGTCTTTGAGGTCTTCAATGTTTATATAATTAGTGATTATTGAATAATGGTTAAAACCCTAAATTTAAAGGTTATTTAGTTTCTG
Organism: Amiota mariae; assembly: GCA_035041805.1. NCBI lineage: Eukaryota > Metazoa > Arthropoda > Insecta > Diptera > Drosophilidae > Amiota > Amiota mariae. Next base: position 67,665 of record JAWNKV010000708.1, on the reverse strand, counting down.
AATCAATAAAACTATTTGTGTTGGTCTTTTTTAACGAAAACTCAGGAAAATTTCTGTAGTCCGAGCAAAAGGAGATTTTGAAACAAAACATGAAAACTTTTTTTTGAGTTTTCAATGATTACAAGTCAATTAATTTATTTTCTTTATATAAAAATTAGTATTTTAAATTGTTTGTATGTTGTGCGCTGCCATACCGTTCATCTTATTGCATTGAAAGTTTGGGAATGCTTATGGTTGGCTCCCTGCTTGAACATAAGATAATTTTGATTCTGATATGTGTCGCCGTTCCCGAGATTCGAGTTATTCCAAGAACCGCAACCCCTAAAGTATATAACAAAAATTAACTAAAATAGCAATTGAATTTTCTGACAGTTCATAAGATTTTAGTCCACGGTTACCAAATTATGGCTGTATCTCTTGTTCCTGTCGGTTGCCTTGGCGAAAATGCATCAGAAGGGCGCAATAAGCTTTATAAAGAAAATAGGACATCTTCTATGCACGAAAAAATAACCGAATAAATACTATGACGGATGTGTTTATGAAATCAATGGATTCGTCGGATCCTCTTCTTTTAAGTATTTTTATTAATAAACGGTTATAAAAAGGAAAAAAAAAAAAAGTATATTACCAAACGACGTCATTGCGCTGCTGGAGCTTCCGACCATTGAAACTGACCGTGACGAATCCAATAATGATTCCGATAATCAGGACATTGAAATTGATGAAAATTTCGACAACGAAACTTTGAGCCAATTTGTAGTCGAGCTAGATGTCCAAGAGGATTAATTCAATAGTTTTAACTTTGTAAAATGTCGACATGAATAAATTATTTTGATCGATCCTATTCTATGCGTACTATGTTTTTCTTATCTTAAAAAGAAACTGCAGGTTTTGAAAAGAAACAATATATGATTTTAATTCAGTCACTAAGCAAAATTCACAAAAGGTATTTTGAGTCCCTAATCCTAACATCGCTTTATATGGGCGTTAAGAGTGGGCGTGGTCGGATTTATCTGAAATTTTGAATATTTCTTTTTAATCTTATAAATAGCAAATTTACCAATTTAGGGCTCTTAAACATCTTTATTAGATTTTATGCCAAAAAAATGGCATTTCCGACCAATGTGAACTGTGTGCTTTGTTGATACTCAAACTGTAACAGAGAGAGAGAGAGAGAGAGAGAGAGAGAGAGAGAGAGAGAGAGAGAGAGAGAGAGAGAGAGAGAGAGAGAGAGAGAGAGAGAGAGAGAGAGAGAGAGAGAGAGAGAGAGAGAGAAGAGGAAACAGCCCGTGCGAAGCATGCTCGGGAACGCTAGTAGACTAATAAAATTATCCGTACATCTTTAGGTAGGTTTTTTTTTAAGGGCAATTGGGGCCCAAAAAAAAAATGAGGCCTCAAACAAAATCAGAAATTTGATATTAATGTTTTTCTTACCAAACAAAAAGTAAATCAAAATCAATAAAGATTCGCTATTCCAGCTTAAGCTCCGTAAGATAACGGATTAGTGATTTTACGGTTAGAGATATGCTGATTTATAAATTTATCATAACAACCTAAACAAAGAGATTAGTGTGCCGTTTTGAATGTGCAGCTGTTTTTAAAATTTGCGTATTAAAAAGGCTTATGCTCGATGGCAATAAAATTAATAAATATTTATATATAAAATATATGTAATGATAATTTTCCACCTCTCCTCTTTACAGACTATTATGGAAGATGAAGAATTACAAACTATGCCCGTGCCAGCACCGCGTCGCACTTGTCCGGATATGCCGAAATCTGCTTATGAAAATGTTCGCATTGATGTGCTGAATAAAAATGAAATTGTGAAACATGAAAGCAAAGGGCATCATGAACCTGAATCTGAACCTGATTATGGACCCGATGTAAATGAGAATGTTGCTAAGTGTGAGGTAATATACGCAATGCCTACACCAATGCCACGTCCACGGAAGGTTCTACAAGACAAGGATCGGGCTAGTGTTGGTGGCATAACCTATGAAAATGCCACGGTCAAAGATGGTAAAGTTGAACTGCATGCAGCTGTTGATGCTACTTCCAATGATAAGGCCGTAAAGGGACCAGAACTACCGCCTAAGGCATTTTTAACGATCGAACGTGAACGCGAACGTCAACGGAAACTACGTCATTCCATTTCAAGCGAAGTGTCGACCACCAGCAGCTATGCCATTGGTGATAATGAGTTCTCCAACTTGGACACCAAATCTGCATCGAATGCAACGCTTAATTCTTCTATTGCTGATTCGAGTGATGGTTCTGAGACCAATAAATACAAATCGCCATCACCCCGGTATGTCAAGTTGGGTAATTATAAGCCTGTATATGCGATGCCCTACAAGGCTATCACCGCCACAACTACAACCACCACAACCACAAATACCGGCGAAGATGCCGATGAAACAGATAGAGTCGCAATTTCCATAGGCTCACCCATAACGAGTCTTAACTCGGATGACAAGTAATTCAAGAGTTTTAGATACTTACTTTGTTTATTGCATGTGGTGGTACTGTTAGCTTAATGCAAGCCTTCTCAATTTATCAGTTTTTTTTTTATCAGGAATATTCCTAAAACGTAATGGCCTAACACAAAATATAATGTATAAATTGTTCCTAACTCTGAAAGACCCTACAAACCTTTAAATCCTTTCCTAATATTTAAAATCTAACAATTTTTATACTCTTCACGCAGTGAATAATATTATAAGTTTATCATGAAGTTTGTAACACACGGAAGGAGATATCGGAGACCTAATAAAGTATATATATATATATAGCGCTACGAGACAAGTTGATTTAACCATGTCCGTCTGTCTGTCTGTCAGTCCGTCTGTATGCATACGAACTAGTTCCTCATTTTTTGAGCTAAAGAGCTGAAATTTTGCACGAAGCTTTTTTTTCCCAGACGCAGTACATTTGCCGGAATCAGCCGAATCGGACTACTACAAACCCAGATCCAAATTCATGTTCTTCTTAGAAAAACTTTTTGGTACTATCGACTTGAAAAATGGACACTATAAGTGTCGGATCCACCAACCATGTAAATTTCAAGACCCTCGAACAACTAGCAGGAATGTGAAGAGTATTACAACTTTGGTATGGCCAAAAGTTAATCTTCTTTTTCATGTTTTCTTTTTACAAAACTCAAATCATTTTAATCATATTGAAACCTTGAACAGACGAAGGTCTAATTTCCTATAATATGTTGAGCACCAGTATTTATTTTTAGCGGCACGATCCTTTTCTAAGTTCTCCCATAGTCAAAGTATTAGAATGGAATTCTATTGTATTTATTATGCTGCATTTTCGATTTCCGTTTAAGCGGAGGGAAATAATTCAAAAGAATGACAGCTGACATGGTCCCGATTTAAAATAAGGCTGCTTTCTAAAAATATACACTGTACAAGATCAAATCTTGAGGGTCATTTACACTACACGCTTTAGTTGTTGTTTTCGTCGTCGTTGTCGTCGTCGATTGATGACAAAAATAGATTCGAACAGGAATGACAATTTCACAGATGTAAAGAAGCAGCAGCAGCAGCAGCAGCAGCATTGGATGTCAAATAACTTAGTCATACAATTCAGTTTCCTCTGGAAGCTGAACGTGTATACTTCTTTTACTATCCTGAGTTCTTTATACAAGTATATAATACGTTATTGTATTTTTATGGTTTTACGGTTTGAAATACTAAAAACGAATTTTGGTTGGTGTACTGATTGGGCTTTAGATTGTAAGTTGCTAAGTTGTTTGCTAACTCACTATTCTCCAATTTTTACAGTGATCTGTTAAAAAGTTTGGGAAGTACTTCAAAACTGCTCACGAAATCAATTGGCGAACGTGTTACCCAAAAGGCTAAGGATGCCAAGCAGGTACTAAATAAGAATTTGAAAACTTCAACAGACCGTATAAGTAATCTCAGCGTTGAAACGACGAGCAGTCTTAAACGATTTGGAACAAACTTATCCGCTCTTGGCAACAGGGACAAACCTATGTCGTCAACAGGGCTCACAAATACTCAAGGATCTACGACAGCTTTTTATTGTGATCGACCACAGACAATGCCACCCAATAATCAAGTATTTGATACAATAACATTCAGCAGCCCTTCGAATTCTTCAAAAATGGTAGGTGGTGCTACTATGGACTTGACTCAGGATATTGGGCTGAATGATAACTCATACGAGGTGCCACGCAATGTAAAGGTGGCACCGTCTCGTCCACCATCGCGTACTGCAAAGCTGCCCACATATAATGAGGCGTTGCGCCATCGTCGCAGCGATTCAAATGCTGCCTCTCAGTCAGCCACTGCCATATCAAAAAGTATTGCCATAGAAGCCGCCAGTTTGGTGCGCAACAAACAAGACGCGATTTCCAAAAAAAATGATGAAAACTCCGATTCTTCGCAAGATTCCATGGACATACCATCACCACCGATGCCCAACTATCCTCCTCCTGCATTTCCTAATTTAAATCAGCAGCAAATGGCGCAAATTCCACCATTAAAGACACGTCAAAAGCGTACCAAAAATTATGAAGAGATTCAGCTACGAAACGCAGCCGCCACCAAATTGTCAGATAGTTCAGAGATTCAGAATTCCTTGCGTCCGAAAGTAGACTCAGCTGAACTACATGAATTGAATATGGCAGCTGCCGCAGCGGAACGTGAGCAATCCATGCTACTGCGTCAAAAAATAAAGGAGGCTGAGGCAAAAACACCTAAGCCAGAGCGCAGTGAATCTTGGGAGTTTTATGCCGACGATGACAAAGATAATGAAGTAGCGAACCAGAATTGCTCGGCTTCAGAGCCACTGTATATGAATAATGAGGCTACTTATGGTAAGCTATTTGAAATGGCTACAGTTAACAAGGATGTCCTAACACCACAAACAGATCTCGCTAGTATAAGAGAAGAACACGATGTCAATGATGGTTTTGAGTTTGTATTGGATGATAGTAATGAGGAGGGAGCAGTAGGCGGTGTTGAAATCAGAGATGTTATGCCTCCTAAGGAAATCCTTAAAGAGTTTGATCCATTGTCACGGAAATCAATGTCAAATTTTACTTTGAAAAACCAAGACAATTTGCTATTACTAGCCCAATTACTTGAAGAAGAAACATATGGTGTCATTAATCGTAATGTGGGCGAAGATGACCCAGCCAGTGAGGGTACCTCTGAAGAAGACAACGGTAGTGTCAACAATCTAGCGACAAAAGGCGAACAACAACAAAGAAAAAGTGGTGGCAGCATTTCTTCGAGCAAGGCACCCGGTAAACAAATTCAAATTGTGCATCAGAATGCTCAATTACTATCCGATAGTATGGAGAACATGTTAGATGAGAAGGCCAAACAAGCACGTGAGAAACCCTATTTAAGTAGACTTGATGAGAAGACAACAACTGGTGCAGTAGATTTGTCAAGAGTTACTCGTAATCGTACAAATTGGTTTGTTGATCAGTCAGACAAAACCCTGGCCACATCGTCAAAATCAGTAAATCAAACGGAAAAACCGATTAACAAGCTGAACATTGAAGGTGACTGTCCGCCACCATACACGGAAACTATTGAGAATGAACAACAACCAAATCAAGCCCAATCGCAATGCAATGAGACTAAACAACAGACTTCAATAACCACTTCTCTGGCATCACGCCTAAATCCTAAAAACATGTTCTCGAATGTCAAAATACGCGTGGATGCACTCAAGCGTAAAACAAGCTTCCGTACATTACAGAAAAACGGTGATGTCAAGGTCCCATTGCAAATGGTACCACGGCCAAGTCTATCACCAAAGTTGGTGCGTCATGAGGGTCCACTTATACGTTTTCCATCTGGTGTTGTCGAAGACATCCTCAATGAAATGCAGAACCGCAAGGGAATACTACGTGAGCGTAAATTTTTAACATTTCTTGAGCAGGATATGAAAACACTTAAGGAATCAATACCATTGGAACATATCACGACTCTACAATGTGTGAGCAACAATCGCATTACAGACAATTCAACTCAAATTTATTGCTTTGAAATTACAACATCTGTTCCAAAAAATGGCAGTAGCAGTGGCGGTGGCAGTGGCACCAACAGTTTAAGTGGCAGCAATGGTAACCTTCAACTGATGTCATCCAATCCGAATTTAATTATGACTAGTGGTACCTCAGGCAATTGCAAACGCCAACGTGTCACCCATTTGTATGGCGTTGGCAAAGAGAGCGAACGGTAAGTTTACTTCTATATATTGTACTATATAATAAAATAATCAATGAATGATTTGATATCCAACAGTGGAATTTGGATGCAAAAGTTGCTTGAGAGCTTGACCAGCCTAATACCATCACGCTATATATGTCATTATTATCGTGCAGGCTGGTGCTACTTAAAGGTAAGTACGCGTAATCATACTAACTTGAAATTGAAGGCACCTAATATGCAAATGATTTTCTAATTTATAATTTTCATTAGACTTCAATTGCCTCAGAGTGGAGTGGAGCTTGGATTGTTTTACATAAAGCGAAACGTCGCTTGGTATTTGTGACTGAAGCTTTGGGTAATGAAGAAAAAATGGATTTACGTAAAGCTCGTTGCATTGGTAAGCGATAAGAGATAATTGATAACTTTCAGTTTTCATTTTTAAACTCTTCACGCAATGAATAGTATTGTAGTAAGTTTGTCATGAAGTTTGTAACAGATAGAAGGAGACATCGGAGACCCCATAAAGTATATACAATGTATTCTTAATCAGCACGATAAATTGATTTAGCCATGTCCGTCTGTTTGTATGTATGCAAATAAGCCCCTTAGTTTTTGAACTAGAGAGCTGAAGCTTTCTTTTCACCATACGCAGTACATTTGTCGGAATCAGCCGGATCGGACCACCAGGAGGGGTACACAGATCAAAATTCATGCACTTGTTAGAAAAACTTTTTTGTTTTTTGTACTATGGAACTGAAATTAAGACACTATAAGTGTCTGACCCATATCCACTAACCATGTAAATTTCAAGACCCTCGGATCATTAGGAGCTGTACATCCCATACAAACCCAGATTCAAATTCATCATCTTATTAGAAAAACTTTTCAGTTTTTTACACTATCGACTTGAAATGTGTACACTATACGTGCTTTAGCAATGTCCATCAACCATGTAAATTTCAAGACCCTCGGATCATTAGGTTTTGTACATCCCATACAAACCCAGATTCAAATTCATCATCTTATTAGAAAAACTTTTTTGTTTTTTACACTATCGACTTGAAATGTGTACACTATAAGTGCTTTAGCAATGTCCACCAACCACGTAAATTTCAAGACCCACGGATCAATAGGAGCGGTACCTTCCATACAAACTCAGATTCAAATTCATCATCTTGTTAGAAAAAACCTTTTTGTTTTTTTGTACTATGGAACTGAAAATTGGATATTATAAGTGTCTGACCCATATCCACCAACCATGGATCACTAGGAGGGGCGTGAAGAGTATTATAACTTCGGCATAGCCAAAGTTAATCTTCTTTTTACTGTTTTTTATTTAAATATTCTTTTTATTTTTTTTAGTGAGCATTGCAAGTGATCCAAGCATAGCCAATCTGCATGTCGAGACAGGACCCGTTCTAATGATCGATTGTCCACCTTTTAAGGCCTACATGATTATGAGTACACCGCGCGAAACAAAAATCTGGCGTCATATTATACGCGAGGTTGCCCAGAATAATGGATTCGCCCTCAACGAGCAGCAATTGACCAAATTTAATGTGCCGGTGATCATAGACAAGTGCATTAATTTTGTCTATATACACGGCTGCATGTCGGAGGGCATCTATCGCAAGTCGGGCTCTGAGAATTCAATTTTAAAACTAATGACTGCATTTCGCGCCGATGCTTATAATGTGGAGATCACACGTACTGAATATAATGAACACGACGTGGCCAATGTTCTTAAACGCTTCATGCGTGATCTACCGGAACGTTTAATTGGTAAACACACGCAGAGCTTTATAGCAGCTACGTTTCAGACGAAACCTGCTGAAAAGATTGCCATGTATAAGGATTTATTAGCACGTCTCAGCGTAATTGAATATGAGACTCTAAAGCGGATTGTTGGACATCTACAATTTATTGCTTCTCAAGAGGCAAAAAACAAAATGACTATACAAAATCTGACTATGATATGGGGTGCAACTTTGCTAGCTCCAACGGTATAAAAATTTTAAGAATTTTACAACAAGTTTAAGAAGAAAATCTCCTAAATTACCAACTGATTGTTTTCTTTAAAAACTTGCCAAGTTGATCTAATCAATTATTAATGTACACGTATTATATTTGAATTCCAGGCCGAGGAAATGGTTTACTCACAACAGGAATCAAATGTGCTCACAGATCTTATTGTATTTTATCGTCATTTGTTTCCTATTAATGAAGAAGAAATGGTAAGTACAAAAGCAATATATCAATCAAAGAACAACCTAAAGAATGAATTTGATTATTTGTAGCAAAGGGAACAAGCTATGCTGGTCTACCTGCAAAAGTATTATGCTGCGGCGGAATCTATGATCGATTCAGTCAAGAAATCGGGCGACATTAAATTATGGATTCACCTCAACAAACATCAACAGGACCCTAATAATGTAAGCGTAGAGAATAAGATTGTTTAATGAATTGACTAATTTGTATTTCTTAAAGGAGAAGGGTTTCTTTTTTGTCACAATCACTCCGAAAAAAACTGCTTATGAGGTTTGTCGTGAGCTATCGCATAAAATGCATTTGCCTACACATAAGATCACCCTGTACGAGGTCATTCTAAATGGCAGCCTAGAGCGACCACTTCATCATGAAACAAAAATTTCTGATATCATAGTCAACTGGACCTATTGGTCTGAGGATGACCGTAAACAGAATTACATCATAGCAAAGCCCATTGAACTATTGATTGAAGTGCAACGTGCTATCAAAAATTTAGCTACCGTGACACCAGGCAAAGAGCTAAAATTTGTTGATAGCCGCACCAAAACCTTTAAGTCGCTACAATGCGAATTACGCGATAACAAAATTGTTGTTTCCCGAAAGGATAAAAATGAGAAGACAACAATAATACGTGAAATATTTTTGCATGGCTCAACAGCGTATCTGGGCTGTGAGAAGAAACGTGAGTTCCCATGGAGCTGGGCAATTACATTTGTTGAGCGCACTCAAACCCAGATGGTGAGGTAAGTAATTGTTCTTTATATTCTATCAAAAATATCCTAATATGTAGTAGTTCTATAATTTTGTATATCAGATTAATAAAACATTTTTATCTATTTTTTAACAGATGCCGTGATGCACCCTATATTGGTCATGTGCTAGCGGGCAGCGAGTGGGTCGATCGCACCATTTGGTTATCGAGTATATGGTATTGTCTGTATGGTGATAACATTTTGCCGCCAGGGGAAATCATTTTAAATTAGAGACAAGATTTTGTGCATAATATATATTTTTTTTTTTATTATTAATGAGATATATATATTTTTTTTTTGTTTGATGTCGAATAATGTCGGGAACAAATTGTACACACTATTCCATTTGATATTTAGACAATCAATGATAGTAAATATTTTATTATAATCATAAGTTGGAGCTAAACTGAGGAGGCACGATGCATTTTAATCTATTCTTATATGAAGATACAAAAATATTCCGATTATTAATGGAATTTTCATATGATAATCAAATCTCATAAACTCTGAAGCATAATCAATTTTTTTTTTTTTTTTTTTTTAACATATTTGTACATAGCATTTTCCAGCAATGGAGTTTTTCGTATCATATGCAAAATTTCGAATAAAAATATCATATTGATAAATATCATTATATTGGACCTTTCTTTGTATCTCATAAACACATACATCATTTTTTTTTTTAAATTTATTTTCTTAAGAATTTCCAATAAAAAATTGACGCATTGCATTGTCTTCTTAAACTCTTTATGTATAATATGATTTTTCACATATATTTTTATACTCTTTATACTTAAAAAAAAAAATTACAATCCTTTAAAAATATAATATAATAAATATATATACATATATCCAAAAAGAAAAATTTTTATTTTTATTTATTTACTATTATTTATATATATATTTATTTAGTAGCGAACTCTCCGTCAAAATCAGCATTAAAATCGGGTTTGTACGGGAATGATAGAAAGGATGATATTTAATAAATATTATATATTTTTTTACGTTTTTTGTTGTGACTCACTATTCGAAAAGAGATTTTTAACTATATACATACGTGTATATTGACATAATTATCTGAGATGCTTGACAAAGACTAGTTAATTAATTTGAAAATTTGTCTCTAAGCAAAATTTGATCCATCACTTCCTTTCTTTTCCATTCGTTCAATCTGCACCAAATATTTCCCAGATTATGTTAGAGTTTCCTTGAAAATTTCATCAAAATCGGTAAAACGGTTTCGGAGTCCATAAGCCTCATAAATACATACTACATTTATTCACTTTTATATATAATATATATAGATATGAAATTAGGAATTTATACACATAAATATACGTATGAATATGATGAGACAAAAAAGACAAGAATAATCTAACTTATTGTAGAAAACCTTTCATCTATTGATGAATTGTAATGATGTTTTGCAAACCTTCTTGAAAAATGGATTAAAAAGAGATATAACAGATATAAAACATTGATTAAGGAACCAGTTAAATGGTCAAATGAATAAATGAATATTACAAGAAATAAAAAACTCATAGGTAATATTTTAATTTCGGATGGCAGATAATAAATATTTGCTAAGCATTTGGCATGCGACTTTTCTATCAAATATTGGTCCAATTGGCTTTAGGGTCGCGAATATGAAAGCAGCGGAACACAAGGACCTGTGAAATGAGAACAGAGTGTTGGGAGATTCTATTTCAATCTTCATACAGTTCATATTTGTTTTTCACTGATTTGTTTAATCTAACACAAGCTCAAATAATAAGATAAGTTTAAAAATATAAAGGGTCTTGAAATTTATAAGGTTGGTGGCTATGGGTTAGACACTTTAGTATCCAAATTTTAAGACGATAGTACAAAAACCAAAAAAGTGTTTCTAATAAGAACTTTCATTTGGATCCCGGTTTGTATGGTGGGTACCCCTCCTAGTAGTCCGAGGGTCTTGAACTTTTCATGGTTTGCGGATATGGATCAGGGACTTATAGTGTCCAAATACGTCAAAAAACAAAAAAGTTTTTTTAATAAGAACATTAATTTAATAGGGGGTTTGTATGGGAGGTACCCTAGGATCATGAAATTTATATGATTGGTGGATATGGATCAGGGACTTATAGTGTCCAAATTTCAGTTTGATACGTCAAAAAACAAAAAAGGTTTTTTAATAAGAACATTAATTTATTAGGGGGTTTCTATGGGAGGTACCCCTCATAGTGGTCCGATTCGGCTGTTTCATGAACTTGACCGGAGTTTGGTAAAAAGAAACCTATGTACATTTTAGCTCTCTAGCTCAAAAACTGAAGGACTAGGAGTGCGAACAGAAGGACTAGTAGTGCGAACAGAAGGATTAGGAGTGCGAACAGAAGGACAGACGGACATAGCTAAATCAACTCGTCTCATCGAGCTGATCACAAATATGTATACCTTATGTGGTGTGCGATGTCTCCTTCTGTGTGTTACAAACTTCATGACAAACTTATAATACTATTCACTAACGTGAAGAGTATAAAAAGAATACATAGGGATTCATGGGGACTGCCGACCAAAGTGAAAACAAGACTATGAAATAACTAAAAAAATTTCACTTATTTCTGCTTTGCCAATGACTGACTATTCACAAATCAATAGGAGGTAATTACATATATGCCATATAGTTATTAATTAAATTTTTGAATGAAGTACTATTATCGAAAACTCAGTACTACAAAATACTTGTAGAAATCGATGATCGATGCGAATTTTACATGATATTTATAAGTATAAATTCCAATTAAATATTTTTGTTTCTTACTTCAATTACCAGAAGCCAATTGTATTGCTTTGAGCCTTTAAGGATATAATGAAATGATTGAAAGTATAAATAATCTATGTATGGATTGTTGAAACTAATATTGATAATGATGTAAAACCATTATAATAATATTGAAAATTAAGTTCATTGAATGTTTTGTATAAAAACAAAACAACACACACACACACACACACACACACACACACACCTAGAAGCATACAAACAATGATTTTGTTGGATCAAGTATAGAAGTTCTGTAGCAGAATGCAAATAAAAGTCCTCTTGAACTTATTTATTTATATAGGATTAAGATTATAATTAGTATAAATTATAATTTATTTAGTTAATAGCGACAAAGGAATGATTGGACGAAATTAGAAAAGTGCAGGACCAGATTTGAGCGTGAATCGAAAGCGCGACTCTAGGATTTCAGCTTGGCACACTAACCAATGAGCCAACTAGCCAGTCTCAGCTTGCACTTAATTGTGCTCTCTGTTTACTTTCAGAATTGGCAACGTTATGTAATTTTAATAACAGTAAACAGTATCTTCTTTTGTAAACATTTTCGCCTGACCAATCTTTTGCAAAAGCAATTGCAAAAACACAACATTGATAAAAGTGGTCATGGGTGACGAAAACAGAGAAGAGAAAAAAAAAAACAAAACTAATTTCACAAGTTGATTGATATCAGTAGGGATTATGTTGAAAAGAGTAAAAGTTTGTCCTAGATGCGACACGACATTGAATTAGATAAATTTCTTAAATATTATTTATCATAAAACTGCTTTAAATCTTCAATTCCCAATGCCACTTGTAGGTGACAGAGGTTTAAGATTTTATTATTAAATTCCATTACTATTGTTGCAAAGCTAATAAGTAAAAATATAAATTTTTTTTCTGACAGCCCTAGCTAAATGTCAGCTGTTAAATACAATCAGATGTTTCGGGCGAAACTCCAAAAGTCTGTGTTTGTGTAATCTCTTGTATAGTAGATGACACCCTCATAAAAAGAAAATGGGTTAGTTTATTTTTTATTTGTATTTTTTTTTTTTTTTTTTTTTTGTCATATTTTATTTAAAAAGAAACCAAAAATCTTTATTAATTTGGACATTGGAATTGAAGAGTTAAACAATAAGTAATAAAAATATATCATGTAAACTGGTAGATTGCAACTATTGTGTGGGTGTCTGTCACAAAAATAACAGACTACTTGTACGACAAAATATAAATTTTTTTTTTATTTTCGAAAATGTTAAAATGGCAACAAAAAAAAGTGTTGCATTTTTCGAAGCGATAACTTAGTATTCACAATAACTACACATATATCTTTGAAATGTATCGATATCATTGAATTTCGTATCCATTGCCAGATTGAGCATGGCTTTTACTGTCAGCTTAAATATTTGTATTAGTTCTTTACAGAACTTCAGTGAGTTAAGAAGTATAATAAAAAAAAAAAAATTAAATAATAAATTAATTGTGCAATAAGTTTAAAATCAAATATAAATTGCCAAAGCCTAAATTAATTGATTTTGGTGAAAGAAAAAAGAAAAAAGTGTGCAAATATAAAAAAATTACTACATATTTTTTCTTTTTTCATTAATTAATATAAATTTTGAAAAAAACATTTACGAAAATGAACAGAAGTGCCGTTCTCCCAGTAAGTAAAGATAATTTACAATTTTTTTTTCAATTTCCGAACAAAAAACAAAAGCAATTTGCAATTTTGATAAGAATTTCTATTTCGATTAACCAAAAATGACATAGTAAATAGAATTTAAGAAATCTAACAAAATTTTTCTAAATTTCAACTGCATTTTTCTTTACTTGTTGAAAACCACTGTTTTAACTCTTTTTTTGTTACAAAATATAATAGAATTTTTTTAATACCTGATACTTCCATGCATATGTAATGCATCCTTAAATGAGACACATCTTGCTGATAGTGTCATGTATCATACCTAGATTTCTTACCAATCTCACGCTCTTTCATTCTATACCCAGCTTAAGACAATATTCAAAACTTAATTAAACAGTCTTAATCATCTTGTATAACAGTCTCAAGTATATTTTGTTTTTGTATTTTCTTTTTTTTTTTTGGCATCTGATTCACCAAGAGAAATCATATATTTAGTAACAAATTCTCTGCAATGCAAATTTTGCAATTGAATTGTGAAATCCATTTTTTTAATAGGTTTTTTTTTTCAAATCAAAATGTTTGTACAAACTATAAATTACTGTGTCATGTGACACATCCCGATTGCTTTCCAATCTCATGCATTTTCGATTTCCAATCCGCTTAAGCCATGTAATTTCTGGCATAGCAAACACAAGTGGATGTCCCGATCGAGTTGCATCAAAAGCACTTCTAACTTTATTTACTCACCCAATGCTATGAACATAGTCCAACTCAACTTTAATTTATTTCACAATTTTTAAAATTTTCTTTGTTCACCTTCTTGTTATGAACAAAGTGACTTGGGAAAAGTGTCCATCTAATTGTTTCCTTGCATATGATTATTTGTCTCTTAGTTTTTGAGGTATCAATTAATAAATGGCTAAAGGGAAAACTAGATCTCATGGACTAAGAAATTCATTATTTTTTAGTTAAAATTATTGCAGTTTTATACTCGGTAATACAAATAAAATCATGTCTTTTCAAATCACCTAATACACTTACTTATGTATGAATAAAGTATATGTGAGTTTTGTTAAGATCGAAGTTCACATTTTATTTCGTTTCAATTTACACAAAAAAATACAAAAATTAAAATGATCGAACCAATACTTGATACTTGGCTTTAAGTATCTTATAAAAAAAAAAAAACAACAAAAAAACAATGGCAATTAAGATACAATATGGTTTTGGTTTTCACTATTTTTTTTTTTTTTTGCATTTAAAACGATTCTTTAATGATTCAATTATATAGTATTTTAAATATTATATGAATAAGAAGAAGATGAAAATAATAATAAAATTGAATTTACCATATTTTCATTTTCATAAAATGTGAAAACTATACATTTTCTTATCAGTTACTCAGTAATATAACTTTTGCCTGATGATGATTCAATTGTATCAACCAATTTGCACGTAACGCATTATAAAGTAAACATACGAGATACATAAATACTACATGCGTCTGTAGGCCTATTTTTGTTTATTTTTCTAACATTCAGTTGTTGACGTTATTAGCAGTTGTTGCAATCAAGACAATGAAACGCTTAGTAATATTACAGTTAGATCGAATTACCAAGAAAATAAAAATAATAATTTTCATTTTATATGATATAGAAAAATATTTTATAAAACGAGAAATATCGTTAAAAGAAATGCATATCTTCATCTTAATAAAGTTAAGAATTTAGAATTAATGAGGTGTTCATAATTTTCGTACATGATTTTTATTATTAATATTTTTTTTTTTTTTATATCATTAAAATACTAAGAATTGTCTATGATTTTTGGTAATCAATCTCAACAAAATTAGTTTTGATTTTGATATATGCAATAAATATTCGTAAGAGATAAAATGTGGTGAAATATGTAGTTGGATGTGATAGCAAATCTTTGCGAATTTAAACATCTTTAGCTATTGATTATGAGGCACAAACTCAATATAGGTGACAATTTGTATTTTGATTTATATATCATAAAATATGTATTTCAATGGTTAAAAATAAGTATGAGTATTCTTAATAATAATAAGCATGAATGTGTGAAATTCTGTTTCAAAAAATATGAGGTTTTTCTTTTTGTGAATTTTGGCAATAGCTTGGAAAAGTATCTGGGAAAAATCTACTTAAATTACTTGTAATGTGCATTCATCATTTGATAAGTTTGGCACCCTTGAACTCAACTTTGTCAGTTCAAGAATGAATATCAATAAGTACGTGGCAGTGCTTTTTAGTAGGAAGCATTGTCGGATCCTTTAAGTTGAACATCATAAGTCCGGAACTCGTCTGATAAAATTAAAAAAACCTTGCTGAAGCTTCCATTTAAAAATAATTTGCAATTTACATTTAATCAGATAATAAATAGAGTTTTAAAGTTATCATTCAATTTTACTTTATCTTTTTTTTTTCAGTCCATTAAGGAGGATGAAGAGGTGCCACCCGGTTATATTGGCTGGGACTCATCCCATTCCAAATTTGTTAAACCAAGTCAATTAGATTCCGAGTTAATGTTTCCTAAGAAAGAACAAACACAGGCTTTATTGAAATCAGTTTACAACTCTCCAATGCTTGATAACTTCTTTGGAATCTTTGGAATAAATTTACAAACCATAAATGAAAGTGTTGTTGAGGAAATGTTTGCACCGTTGTAAGTATTACATAGTAAAACCAGAAAAAAAAGACTAACTTTGGCTATACCGAAGTTGTAATACTCTTCACGCCCTTTCTAGTGCTCCGAAATTTTGAAATTTATATGGTTGGTGGATATGAGTCAGACACTTATAGCCTCCATATTTAAAGTCGATAATATAAAAAAACAAAAAAGTTTTTCTAATAACAACATGAATTTGGATATAGGGTTTGTATGGGATGTACACCCACCTAGAAGTTCGAGGGTCTTGAAATTTATATGGTTGGTGGATATTGAACAGACGCTTATAGTGTACAAATTTCAATTCGATAGTACAAAAAGCAAGAAAGTTTTTCTAATAAGAACATGAATTTGGATCTTGGGGTTGTATGGGGAGTACACCCCTAGAGGTCCGTAGGTCTTGAAATTTGTATAGTTGGTGGATATTGAACAGACACTTATAGTGTACAAATTTCAAGTCGATAGTATAAAGAAAAAAAAAGTTTTTTTTAATAAGAACATGAATTTGGATCTAGGGTTTATATGGGGTGTACCCCACTAGTGGTCCGATTCGGCAGATTCCGACAAATGTACTGCGTATGTTTAAAAAAAAAAGCCCCAGCTGTCTAGCTCAAAAATTGATGGACTAGTTTGCATACAGACAGACAAACGGACAGACGGACATGACTAGATCAACTCTTCTCGTCGCGCTAAGCAAGAATATACGTGTATACTTTATGTGGTCTCCAATGGCTTCTGCTGTGTGTCAGAAACTTCATGACAAATTTATAATACTATTCACTGCGTGAAGAGTATAAACATAAATAATTAACAATACATAAATATGATTTAATATTGTAGATATGTTTTCAGCTCCTTAATCTTCTTTATATATTTTTATATAAGAATTAAAAATTATTTAACAAATTTCAATAAATCACAATCTTTTATTCCATCAAGTGCTGCGTACAACATCATGGCTGATAATTCCGAACAGGAGTTGGAGTCACAGCATGACAATGATATAATTGATTATTATCATATCACCGATGTGATGCCGGCTAACGAAGAATACAAAAAACTATTAAATGAAAGAATGGCTCGATTATCCAATAGCAAAAAGAGATTATTTTTCCTACACCAAGTGCTTAAAGATAAAACTTATGGCACCACTATGGAAATGGATATGGATATGGATATGGATACGGATGCAGCTTACAATATTAATGAATGTCTTTCATGGTATTTTGATAATGAGTTGCAAATTTACCGTCGATCTAAAAAACTAAAAATACCAGTTCGAGTCGGAAATTCTCTAATGTCACGTTTGAATCCCTTGAGAATATTTTCTAATGTCAAATCGCGATTGAACGTTTTTAAGCAATGCGCTAAAAATAATAATTGTAGCACTGCTGATATGATAAAATTGCCGAAGATGGCAAAAAGAGTTTGCTTTCATGAGGGCTCTCTAATACGTTTCCCATCTGGTATGATGGACTTAAAAGTTTCACAGAGATGCAATGGAGCCTTAAGCAGAAGTGAGTTTAAAACGTTCATTGAGCCAGGAACAGTCTTGGATTCTATTTCGCTGGGTCATATTTCGGTATTGCAATGCATAAGCAATGATAGCAATGCAGATAACTCGATTCAAGTTTATTGTTTTGAAATATCGACATGCGCTGATTCCGCAAGCGGTGACATAGAAAATCTATATGTTTATGGAGTGGAAATTGAAAATGAACGGTAAGTCTAATATTGTTTGTTGTTTCATACAGCAGGGGTTCTCTGACTATTTTCGACTTCTGTTGGAATATTTCAAATCTCGCGATGCTGCTGGCTGCTATTGAATCAATTACTTCACTATCTTTAGCAGCTTTTTAGCCAAAAGTATTGTAGGATTTGTCATACTAAGTATAAATACAGATAGAAGATTATGATTTTGAAGTTTGTTCATACCTTTCTTAATGGCATTCTCTGGTTAGACCCCCCATAATCCTTCTTCTCGTTAAGCTTCCAACTATTTGTATGTACTACTTATATACATTATACAAAAAAAGTACCGGGAATTGTCGATTTAAATCTGGCGGGGTAATCTAGGCAGGTAAATTTTTTTTTTCCTAGGTTGGTACAACTGTCCTTAATTACTATGCCAAGTTTGAGCGGGATCTGTCAACCAGTTTGTTTACAGCAGCTGGTTAAGTAAGTCGATGTCAATAGTGCGTGCCGATTTTTTACTATGGGTGATTTCGTTGAACAAAGAATTTGTTTAAAGTTTTGTGTCGCGAATGAATTTTCGTGTGCCGATGCATTGAGAATGTTACAAAACGCAGAATGTATAAGAATGTATAAGTATTGTATATATTGATCACCCTCTTTTCCCCAATATGCCCTCGTAAATCATAATGATAATATGAAATATTAATGCCAAGGCATCAGGTTTGTTGTGACCCTTAGCCCTAATATATGTACAAACTCGTATATTGTCGAACAAAAGTAGTATATAAATTCTTATATCTTATTTCTTATTTCAATTACCAACGTCAGCGCTATGTGGATGAAAAAATTGTTAGAAAGTTTGACTGACATTTTCTCTAGAAAATATACAAGCGACTTTAATCGCGCTGGGTGCTGCTATTTAAAGGTAACAAGACTTTTCGTAATATGTATGAGTATATAACATACATTAAACTACTCATTTTGTTTTTGTATTCAGACTTGCATGATCTCGAATTGGAATGTTGCTTGGATTCTTTTAAATAAAGCAAAACGTTTCCTGGTAGTAAATGAAATGGAACTGGACTTACGTAAGGCGCAATGCATCGGTATGTAATCGAAAATTATTGTAAATTTAAATTCAATTTCTTCTTCGAACTATTATCTCTCTCTCTCTCTTTCTCTCTCTCTCTAAATTTCAGAACTCATAACTGATGGAACTTCATCAAATTTGCTTATTGAACCAGGTTCCGTACTAATGATCGATTGTCCACCTTTCAAGACCTATATGGCAATGAATACTCCAAAGGAAACATGTAATTGGTATCAGATTATACGCGAGGTAGCTCACAAGAATGGGTTCGCCATAGATGAGCTGCAATTGACAAAATTCAATGTGCCAGTAATCATAGATAAGTGCACAACTTATCTTTTTCTATATGGCTTCTTGAAGGAGAATATCTATCGGAAGAGGGGCTCTGAGATAGGTATTTCAAATGTGTTGACTGCTTTTCGCGGTGATGCCTTCAGTGTGGAAATCTCACAAATCGATTGCACTGAGTATGATGTGGCCACTGCCCTTAAACGTTTCATAGGTAATCTGCCAGGTACTCTTGTTGGCAGATGTACGGATCGCTTCATAGAAGCCTCAAAAAATCATGGACGTTTTGACTTTGTGGTAGCCTTGTATAAGTCCCTAATGGAACGCCTTACCATAATCGAATATGCAACTCTAAAGCACATTGTTAATCATTTAAGAATTATTGCTACACAAGAGGCCAAGAACAAAATGAACATTCGGAGCTTGAATTACATTTGGGGTCCGGCATTGTTGGATCCATGGAGCTTGTCTTTGACTCGTGGAGCTAAAGTAGTTGTCGATCTTGTTGTTCTTTATCGTCAAATATTTGATGAAAACACTGAAGATGCGGTAAATCTCATACTTATAACAAATGAAGTGCATGGAGATTTTCTTCTAGGACCTATTGACATTTTTTTTCTTCATTTTCAGGCTAGGGAACAAGCTATATTGGACTTATTGATAGAGCATTACGCTTCAGCTGAATCTATGATCGGAATGCTAAAAAAATCAAATCAAAGTCATTTGTGGATTCACCTTAATACTTTTCAAAATGATGTCAGACATGTAAATGAAGAGAATAAATTCCTTTCATTTTCTTTTTATACTCTTCACGTTAATGAATAGTATGATAAGTTTGTCATAAAGTTTGTAACACACAGAAGGAGACATCGCAAACCACATAAAGTATATATACTCGTATTTGTGATCAGCTCGATGATACGAGTTGATTTAGTCATGTCCGTCTGTCCGTCGGTCCGCCTGTTCGCACTCCTGGTCCTTCAGTTTTTGAGCTAGAGAGCTAAAATTTTGTACATCGGTTTCTTTTTACCAAACTCCGGTCAAGTTCATGAACCAGCCGAATCGGACCACTAGGGGGGGTACCTCCCATACAAACCACCTTTTAAATTAATGTTCTTATTAGAAAAACTTTTTTGTTTTTTGTTTTATTGAACTGAAATTTAGATACTATAAGTTTCTGGTCCATAACCACCAACCGTATAAATTTCATGATCCTAGGGTTACCAGGAGGGATACCTCCCATACAAACCCTATTTTAAATAAAAGTTCTTATTAGAAAAACTTTTTTGTTTTTTGTCTTATTAAACTGATATTTGAACACTATAAGTTTCTGATCCATATCCACAAACCATGAAAATTTCAAGACCCTCTGTCTACTAGGAGGGGTACCCCCCATACAAACCGTGATCCAAATGAAAGTTGTTATTAGAAAAACTTTTAGGTTTTTTGTACTATCGACTTAAAGTTTAGAACCCTATAAGTGTCTAACCCATAGCCACTAACCTTATAAATTTCAAGACCCTCGGACCACTCGCTGGGGCGTGAAGAATATTACAACTTCGGCGTAGCCAAAGTTAGTCTTTGTTTATATTTTTTTTAACTTTGATTCTATGTAGGAGGAATGTTTCGCTTATTCGACAATTACTCATGAAACAACTGTTGAGGATGCCATTTATGAGATATCGGAAAGAATGCATTTGCCTCCACACAATATCACACTATACGAGGTCATTCTAAATAGCACTTTGGAGCGACCTCTCCATCACCAGACAAAACTCTTTAATATCATAGTTAACTGGAGTTTTTGGTCGAAAGATGAACGTGAAAACAATTACTTCATTGCCAAACCCATTAAACTATTGCATGATGTGCAACGCATCATAGGAAAATTAGAATTTATGAAACCCGGTACAGTGCTAGATTTTATTGTTAACAGCACCGAAATCTTTAAATCACCACAATGTCAGTTACACGAAAATAAATTTATTATTTCGCGTCAGGATGAAAGCGAAGAAAAAACCATAATACGTGAAATAAATCTACATGATTCAATAGTTTATCTGGGCTATGAGAATAAACATGAATTCACATTCAACTGGGCAATCACATTTGTCGAGCGCATTAAAACTGAAATGAAGTGGTAATTTTTTTTTTATAGTATTTTATTTTAAATTTATATTTACATTTATAAGAAAAATCTTTTCCTTTCTTTACAGCTCCACCAATACTTCTTCATACAATAGATATGTCCTAGCAGGCATCGATGAGCTTGATGGTACCATTTGGCTATCAAAGATTTGGCATTGTCTCTATGGTAAAGACATCTTACCATTTGCCCCAATTCAAAAATAATAAGGCACCGGTCGGGTTGAGGGTATCGTTAGCATTGTTTTTATGGTAAACAAAAATATCTTACCATTTGCCACAATCAGAAAATAAAAATACACAATGTACACTTAAAAAAATATAATCAACGCATCATTCGTCATTTGCCAATTTATTGGAAGACAGGAGAATTTATTATGCTTCACAAACCTAGTAAACCATCTCAAGATGCTTCATCATCATCAACAACACAATGTCCCATATCACTTCTATCCACAGTATGAAAGTTATTTGAAAGGATCATTGTCAGATTCAGATTCAGATGCTTTAATACTTATATTAATAGAACTTAAGATATTGTTTCAAAATAATAAATGTTTGGCATCATTGCCATAATAACATTTTCTTATGTTAATCATTTTAAAATCTAAGAGAAAATATAAACAAATTAAATTAAATAAAAATATTTAATGAAATATTAAGTAAATGAGTTTAATTCCTTTTCGATTACATATTCTCTTCTTAGTACAGTATAAACTCGATAAGCCGGAAAGTTAAAAAACTTTTTTTTTTTTTCCTTTAAAACTCCTAGTTGGAGCATAGGGCCTTCACAAGGCTTCTCCATCGAACACGGTTCTGGGCTGTTGTTTTTAACCGATCCCATGTGGTGTTAATATCCGTTAGTTCCCGCAGGGTTGACCTTCTCCAAGTATTCTTTGGCCGGCCACGGCTTCTGTTTCCTTGCGGGTTCTAGTCTAGCGACATTCGCGTTATGCTTTCTGGCTGCTTACGTAGCGTGTGGCCAATCCAGCGCTACTTCCTACGTTTGAGTTGATTCCGTATGGGCTCCTCATTTGTTAGACGCCATAGTTCCTCGTTGGAAATAGTGATGGGCCAGAATATTCTACATATGATACTCAAACACTTGTTAACGAAAGCTTGAAGTCTCTGCGTGATGGAGTGCGAGATCAGCCATGTTTCACTTCCGTATAATAGCGTTGATTTCACACATACGGAGAATATCCGTAATATTTCGTGCGTCTAGAGATTTGAGAATTCGTTCATACCGATTTCAGCCGGCCGAATGCTGCCCTTGCTTTCCTCAATCTGCAGTTGGCATCTGCTTCAGCTCCTCCGTTTGTTGTTATTATGCTACCAAGGTAACAGAAGCTTTCGACGAAATCAATTGCACAGCCGTCAATCATTATGAACTTGAATGATGGCTTGAACTGGAATGATTGATTCTTATGGCTTTGGTCTTTGCAATATTTATCTCAAGTGCGACCGTGCGTGCCAGCGCGACTAGTTTGTTCGCCTTTGCTTGCATGTCGGAGAATTTGTGCGAAAGGAGACAAATGTCATCGGCAAAGTCCAGGTCCTCAAGCTGCCGTTTGTGATTCCATACTATGCCAGTTCTCATCTGCTGGGTAAGGCTGGTCATGACGTCATCCAGCACAATGGCGAAGAGGAGCGGGGAAATAGGGCAGAATTGACGTACTCCAGCGTTGGTGGTGAATGAATCGCTAATACTGCCATTGTGCAGAACCGCCATCTCGGAATTCTCGTAAAGCGCCATTGTAAGGCGGATTAACTTCAAAGGAACTCCCTTTCCATTCGAAGCCTGCTAGATGGAGTTGCGCTTAAGTGTTTCGAATGCCTTCTTGAAGTCGACGAACAGCATGTATAGCGGGGAGCGCCATTCAATGGATTGTTCGACGATGATGCGAAGTGTGTTTGCTTGGTCAACACAGCTACGTTGGGGTGAAATCCAGATTGTTCGTTCCTTAAAGCATTTTCAACGCACTGGAGCCTACTCTGCATAATTGTGGTTAGAATTTTTTAGATGGCACCCATTTTAGGAAGCTTTACGATGATTAGTTAAAAATCATACAGATTCCAAATTATCGAAATGTGCGGATTAGTGAGGTAAGAAAGAAACGAAAAAAAAAGAAGAAAACTACTGAACGTTTAATTTTTATTTAGTAACAATTATTTAAACATTTGAGGATTGAGCTTTTTTAAATATAATTAGAAATTTTTCAATTGTCGAAGTTATGTGGATGTAATAAGATTTAAGCTGCCATCTATAAATGCCTTCTTATTCTACATAAAAGTAAAATTGTAAAGTATTTAAGTTTATATTGTGATAGTTGTGCAGGACAATGATTCCGTATTTTATTTCATCATCCACGTTTATAAAATATTTCAAAAATTTCGTATTTGTTTTCAGCTGATAGTCGATTCTATACATAATATAATAGAATCATTTACTCGAAGTCGAGCATTTTTCATATTTTTGAAATTGAAACTTTTTTTTTGTTTTAATTATACCATAAAAGAATATAAGTATGTATTAAAATTGAGCCAAGGATTGAGCGCCTGATTCAGATTACAGTGATTATAGTGATCGCTGGAAAGGGTACATTACATTGTCAATTTGTGTTTGGCGCTTGTTGAAATTATGATTGTTGAAGCGGACCATTTCATATAGATGTTTGAAATAAGGAAGCCAAAAAAATATTCTAAAAAATTATTTAAAAAAAATAAAAATAAATAATTTCTGAGAATTTACAAAGCCTCAAATGCCACTTACCGTTTTGATAGAGTAATAAGATATTCGGCAATATACTTTAGACCATTGGGAATATAATTTCATTAGTGCATAGAGATTCGTCATTGCTACTTATATTATTACTTATCACTTTGATTTTTAGATTTAGAATAAAAAAAAAAATAAATATATAATTAGCATTTAAGAGAACTAAATTATCATCAATTTGATATTGAGTTACCAAAGTTTTTTGCCGATTTAATTGACTTCCAAGGAGATAATAATTTAGCATGTATCTTCATGTTCTGACGATTAAAAAGACCAACTTAATCACTCTGACAATTTGAATGCCTTAAAATTTGCTTAAATAGTCTACCCAAAACCATTTATGAAACCATGAAATGTCCATTTGATGGTCAACTCATATGTACATTCAATTCATGTGACTTTTTATTTACATTTTGAAGTTTAATCGAAGCTCATCAGTTTAATCATACATATTGACACTGAACAAATAACAAACAACACCAAATGGCAAATTAACTCACACACACACACACACACACACACACGCACACGCACATGGAGTTGACTATTGAACGCTCTTCCTTTCATGTACAATAATTGACAAGTTGCGAGTCAAATGTGTACAATTGTAGTTTGTTAGATTTGACGATGAATTAATATTTCTCTGCTTTACCAATGACCCAACGAGAATACTCAATCATCATCATCAATGATTGCAGGGCGTAACAACAAACAACAAACAACAAATGCCAATGTGTACTGTGTACTGTGTTCCAACATGCGGTTCCAAAAAACTGATTCTATAACTTGATGATTGAAAAATAAAGTAAATCAAGTTAATCGTGTAAATCAATGCATTCATTACCTTGGCATCTCTTGAAAATATGTACTTAGATTGAAAAATTCTTGTATATATGTACATATGTATATGGTAGTATTTGTGTGCATGTACATGTGTGTGTGTGTGATTATTATTTTCTTTTTTTTTGCTTTAAAAAAATATAATTATTTTGGCACTTGTTCTACAGGAGCCGCTGTTGTCTTTCGGCTTCTTTTTTTCTCTTTTGTTTCGGCATTTTCAACACTTGCAGCTCTTACAGTGGTCCGGCGCCTAAGGGTGCAGCTATTGCCAATTGATCTGTTGCTCTTGATTTCGATCTAGTAATTCTGGACATTTGTTGTTTGGGAATTGCTGTTACTTTTGGATTCTTTCCTCGTTTGTTTGTTTCTCCCACTTGCACTGTAGCTCTTGCAGTGGTTCTGTTCTTAGTAACTTTATATTGTGGCAATTGGACAGATATTGTGGTCTTCTTTGGGTTCCTTCTTTTCTTAAAATGTGTCACTTGAACTCTGGTAGCGCTTCCAGCTGTTTTGCTGGCACCGGCCTTTCTATATTTTACTGTTTCTTGTAGCTCCCAATCCATTGGAGTCTGCGTGTATTTTGTATGGGTTGTTGGTGTGGTGTCGGCGGCTTCTTGTGTTTGAGTAGAGACATCAATGACACTTACAATTTTCACATTTGAAGGAGGAGGACGAGGACGAGATGGTTGTTCATGACACATCCATGCAACCATCTTTACTTATAAAAAAAAAATATATATATATATAATTTTTAAGCTGTGCTTGCGTATTGTATTATTGATAAAGTTTAATGAAAAGTCACGGCACATTTGTTATAATAAAATCAATAAAATTATTGTTTTCTATTAATCAAGGAAATAAATAATATGTTCATCCGCAACCAATGATACAATGTATAAAAAACGACAAACAGACTCTTACTGAAGACTCAACAATATAATAAAGGCTCGAGTACTTGTACCACAAGGCAGTGTTTTTGGTCCGCTGCTGTACATATTGTTCACGCATGATCAACCCTCTGACATAAAATGCGTCACAGTCACTTTTGCCGATGACATCGCGCTGCGACTCAGCAGAAAAACTTCAGATTACTTGAAATGACATTTTCCATTGAGCCAAAAACTCAACCAAATAAAATTTATACACATAACCTTAACGGATAACAGAACACAGCATATACAACTCTGGGTATGACACTCGATTGCAAACTTAGGTGGAAGAAATAAAGAAAAAAAAAAAAAAAATAAATAAATGGGATGAATACTACAACAAAAAGCATGAGATGCTTCTTAGGTAGCCAATCAAAGCATATCTACATAAAACAAAATATCATACTTATAAATATTGAAATCAGTACCCAGTTGGGTGTCACCCAAAGCACCATATAAACAATCCAAAAATATCAAAACAAAATTCTTAGGGGTATTGTTAATGCAGTAGTGTTCACATTAAGTGCGAAGAAACTTCCACTTTAAACTGACGTTGATGGAGTAATACGACTGTTCAAGCGTATCAAACCCAGCGATCTTACGGCTTCATAAAAACTCTAGGAATCTATATATATTATAAAACAAAATCCCTTTCCAGTGTCTGTCTATCTGAACGCATTAAACTCAAAACCAACCGAATCGATTTTCATACTGTTTTCTCCAATGGACAGATTGATTCATCAGGAAGGTTATAGTTGTATAATTTTTTAAGGTTTTGTGGTTTTTGGCTAAAATATGACGATTATTGTTTAATATCTCAAAAAAAAAAAAACAAAGTATGTCAGCCTTGCTTTGGTCTACTGAATATAAAATACAAGAGCAAAGAGAGAGAGCTACAACTAGTACTGAGCGTAAACGGCACTTACTCTCTCACTTTATTACAGGTTCAGTTCATCTATACATATTACAAAAGAATGTCCCCTGTCGCGTCTGTCTGTCTGAACGGGATGAACTCAAAAACCACCGTACGGATTTTCATACGCATAAACCGAGTGATTTGTGAGGAAGGTTTATATAAAAAAAAAAAAACCGAAGAACCCAAAGGAACAGCCGAAAAATCGAAAAGAATGAGGCGTGTATTAAGTATAAACCATAGTATAAATCAGTATTCATTAATTTTTTGGAAAGGAGAGGTAGGATAACATCTTCCCGGGTATCTAGTTATACATAGTATAATTGTAATAGTTTCTAATATTAAACTGTTTGTTAGTCATTTGTCAATGAATGAAATATTATAGTTGCAGTAAAAAACTTGTGGATTGTTGGAAATGTTCGCTACTAAATTCCTCAAAAAAAAGGAAGCCGAGTGAATCCTGCACGCCCTTCCCCACTCCTCCACCCAGGCGTCTGTCAGATATTTCAAAAGGAAATAGAACTCAAACTTTTTGGACACGCACACATACATATTTTGTATTTAGCATCATAATTGAATATACC
This sequence comes from Amiota mariae, assembly GCA_035041805.1. Taxonomy (NCBI): domain Eukaryota; kingdom Metazoa; phylum Arthropoda; class Insecta; order Diptera; family Drosophilidae; genus Amiota; species Amiota mariae. Next base: position 40,052 of record JAWNKV010000708.1, on the reverse strand, counting down.
GGGACATAAGTCGGGGCGGTACCATCTTTATCAGAACCAAGTTAGGCATACTCAAGTGGGTTTTAATCATGTTTCCCGGTACTCAATGTACTGTCATTTAAAACTAAGTACTTACATACATAAGTATATTAGAATTTGATTACCCCATGTAACTCATATGAGGATATAGAAGACTTTGACAGTTAGAGGTTCCATTATGTAACAATATTAAAACCCTGTATGTATCTTCAAATTGACTTCGTTATATGGAGGAAATTCGATATAGAAGACTTCAATAGTATGTACGATATTAAATTATATTACAACATTATACAAGTGTCTTCAAATTGATTTCGTTATAGAGAGGAAATTCTATTTAGAAGATTTCGTCAGTAGATATTAAAGGTTAATAGAGGTTCAATTATATATAATAACAACATTAAAATTGCAGGAAGTATTTTCAAATTGACTTCGTTATAGAGAGGAAATTCGATATAGAAGAGTTCAATAGTATATATGATATTAGAGATTTAAAGATGTTAATTTAATGGCAACATTATATAGCGCAGTATCTTCAAATTGACTTCGTTATAGAGAGGAAATTCGATTTAGAAGCCTTCGTCAGTAGATATTAAAGGTTAATAGAGGTTCAATTATGTAACAATATTAAGACGCTGTATGATGAACATATCTTCAAATTGACTTCGTTATAGAGAGGAAATTCGATATAGAAGACTTCAATAGTATATATGATATTAGAGATTTAAAGATGTTAATTTAATGGCAACATTATATAGCGCAGTATCTTCAAATTGACTTCGTTATAGAGAGGAAATTCGATTTAGAAGCTTTCGTCAGTAGATATTAAAGGTTAATAGAGGTTCAATTATGTAACAATATTAAGACGCTGTATGATGAACATATCTTCAAATTGACTTCGGTATAGAGAGGAAATTCGATATAGAAGAATTCAATAGTATATATGATATTAGAGATTTAAAGATGTTAATTTAATGGCAACATTATATAGCGCAGTATCTTCAAATTGACTTCGTTATAGAGAGGAAATTCGATATAGAAGACTTCAATAGTATATACGATATTAAATTATATGACAACATTATAAAACGAAGTGTTTTCAAATTGACTTCGTTATAGAGAGCGAATTCGTTATAAAGGAACTCGACTTTATATATTACTTGTAATGAATAAAAATCAGATATTGCCTTGAAAAATGAGAATGGTTTGATTGTTATTGACTAAAAGATCCTGTTCATTTGTGACGGGTCTCTAGTTACATAAGTCGTACAATGTTATCAATAACGAAGTGCGAGTATTTTTTTTTTTTGTTTGTTGATCGCTTTTTTTACCCTGTATTTAACGCTTAGAATTGAAATAATAAACTTGCATATATACAATATTTGGAGATATTTGGTTTTCTTATTTATTCATTTCTTTTAAATTTATATAGTTGAGTTTTCAAAAAAAAAAAAAAAAAAAATGCACTTTACTTTCTTCTCATTTCATCATTTCGCTTATTTTCATTAATCTTACAATTTTGTTTTGTTATCTTTTGAATCTGATGGTTGTTTTTCTCATTCTTTTTTCATTTATCATTTACTCGTACACAAATATACATACATACATATGTACATATGTAGATATATAGTCGATAGTACATTATATAAAGTAGGTAAATATATTGAGTTCTTAAAAATATAATACAAAATACAAAAGTGCAAAAATTACATAAAAGTTTAAAGTTAACTTTTTTAGAGTGTAAAAAAAAACACACACATATCGGAAAATTTACTTATCAAAATACCATAGTAGATATACATTTATTTGACTCCTTCTACTGATAAACGCATTACGTAATCTCTCTCTCTCTCTTCCTTGATACACATTCGATATTCGGCATTGGAGCTGGATTTGGATTTTTTGGAGTAGATCATCATCATCATCATAATCATCATCATTGATGGGTATATGTATTTATATTTAGTTATGTTAGGTTTGTGTGGTGTGTGGTCTATTCGAGTCGAGTCTAGTCTAGTCTAATCTAATCTGATTTGATCTAGATGAATCGATGTAGCTTGTGTAATATGCTTGTCAAGCATTTAAAAGCCAGCAGTGCCACCACGTTTACGATAATCTGCATTTGCATAAATTCCTGTCTCATTGCGAACAATACCACAGACAACGGAACCAATGTCATTAAAAGACTGCACAATGTGACCTTTATCACGTAATAATTGCAGAACATCCTAGAAAACAAAAAAAAAAAAAAAAAAGAAAAGATTATCATGATAATCATTAAAGTATGAGACAATGTAAATGGAATATGAAAGGATTTTAGTTACTTTATCGAAACGACCGTTCTCAAATTGCAATACATTAGGCAATAATTGATGATAGAAACGAGGTGCATCGATGGCCTCTTTAATATCCTGACCGAACCAGAGAACACGTGCTGCAACCTCTACAACTGCTGGAATGATTTTCGGGCCACCAGCAGACCCGATTCCCAGACGTATATCACCTTTGCGATTAGCCAAAAGCATTGGAGATTGTGATGACATGGCTCTCTTGCGTCCCTCAACAATATTACTAGGCGATGGTGGTAAATTGAAAGAGTTTTGTGGTACCGAAAAATCATCCATGCCACTGTTGAAAATGATACCTGTGCGAGGACCAACCATGCCTGATCCAAAGCTAAAAACATACATACATTTATATAAACATTTAATTTATTATATAAGTAGTATAATATAGAATTAAATTGAATTGAATGGAATGAAATGGATTAGTAAGGAATACTCACTAATAATTGACTGTACTTGTGACAGAGACAGCATCACCATTGGGTGCCAAGACAACAATATGTGAAGTGCCAGTATCTTCGTTACCAACAAATTGTGCACCATAATCAGTGATTTCCTCATGGACATGATCATCATTGATTTTGGAACGTTGCTCATCACCAAATGGTGGACTTGTCAGTTTGCTCATAAGCTTCAAAATAAACATCATCATTATTATTATTATTATTATTATTTTAGTACACATACTCAACTATTAATAATTACTTACCTCGCGTACATCATTGAAACGTAAATCACCTAATTCCCATCGTTTGGCAAATGCCAATTTGAATGCTTCTGTAAAACGATGAATTGTCAGGGCCTGTTGTTCGGGACTACCCATAAGATCGGCCTTTGTGAAATTATAACCTTCTAGAATGCTGAGAATATGAGCAACTACAGTACCACTGCTCACTGGTGGCATGGCATATAGAGTATCATCACCCAGTTGCATGGTAATCGAACTAACTAAATCAGCGAAATATACTTCCAGATCATATGCAGTTATATTACTGCCTAATTCCTTTAGATCTTCAATGATAAGTTTTGCCAATGTGCCATTGTAAAAGTCCAAAGGTCCATTATCGGCAAGCATCTGATAAGTATCGCACAATTTCTTTGGTGGCTTCACTTTTGTGCCGACATTATGTAATTCACCAGTCTCTGGATTCACAAAGATCTCTGTCAATTGTTCATTATCCTTAATATAAGGCCATTTTAGTTTCAATGCCATATGTTGATGATGTGTTATATAGTAGCCCTCGGAACATAATTTAAGCGATGGTTCAATCAATTCACGCCATGGCAATTTACCAAATTTTTCATGAGCTCGATGATAGCCCATAACTTCACCGGGTACAGCAATAGCATGTGGACCATTTAATGATGATTTCGGATCTGCATCAAACATATCCGGTTCAGCTGAGTAGGGTGAAACTTCTCGGGCATCAATGGAATAGGCATGCTTAGTTTTACGTATATAGACATTCATTAGAAGTCCACCACCAATGCCCATGCTTTGCATGGTTAATAAACCATTACATAGCATGGTAGCAATAGTTGCATCTACTGCACTACCATTATTTTCAAGGATATTACTAAATGCATAATGCATAATGTATTATTATCATTTTCATTTTCATTACCATGAATATGTTTTTTTTTTTTTTTTGTTTTTGTTTTTTAGTGTCACTTACCTGCCAATTTGACTGCATACTTGTTTATCAGAACAGACAGCAGCATGTTCATAGACACCCAATGTCGATTCAAATGTATCGGATATACTTGGCATATCCTGAAGGACATTTCTGGTTAATTCAGGTTGCTCAGTTGTTGTTGTTGTTGTTGTTATTGTTGTTGTCATTGAATGTATGGCTGTCGATGTTGCTGTGGCTGTGGCTGTTGTTGTTGTTGAGATTGTTTTTGTGACATCAGAAGAAGTAGATGCTGCAACAGCTGGTGCCAAGTGTATCAACTGCTGATGCAACTCATTAACATCATCATCATCGTCATCATCATCATTATCATCATCATTGTCGTCATCATCTTTACCATCATTATTACCATTAATGTTGGTTGTGCGAATTGTTGCTGCTCCAATGGCGGCAGTTTCAGCAGCAACTAATTTGCTATTATTGTTGTTATCGATTGCCGCCAATGTTGTTGCATTAAATAAATCTGCAGTTTTTTTGTTCTCATTGATGTTGTTATCATCATCTGGTAATAAAAGATTGTTAAACTTTGTGTTTGTTTGGGATGGTGATATTGGTGATATTGGTAGTAGTAGTGGTGGTGGTGGTGGTGGTGGTGTTGTGAATGGTTTTGGTGGTGAAGGTTGAGGTGTTTGTTTTGTTTCAATTGCAGATATGACTGCTGATGCTATTCTTGCTGTTGCTGTTGCTGTTGTATCTGTGCTAGTGCTTGAATTTGTTGATGGTTTTTTAACTGTTGCTGGTGTAGACTTTGGCCAGTCTATATATTGTATTTATTTATTTATTAATTTTGATATACATATTTACATAAGTTTTTCCATTTTTCGCATTTTTCATATTTTTCATATTTTTCATATTTATAAATACATTTTTGAATATATTATATATATATATATTTTTTTTTTTTTTCGTTAAGTGTGTTTTGATAATAATAAAATTGTGTTCAAAAAAAGAAGAAAATAGACGAAGATTTTTGAAGAAAGAAAAGAAAGAATAAAAGAATTTGTGTAAATTCTTATTAGATTCATTTGTTTTTACATTTAGCAAGTGCATTTTGTAAGCAACACAAAACAAAACATAACAAAACAAAACAAAAAATAAAGCAATGCAACGCAACGCAACGCAACGCAACGCAAAACAAAACAAAGCAAATAAAATTATATGGAAAATGCAAAGCAAATAAAATGATATGGAAAATAAATGCAAAGCAAATAAAATTATATGGAAAATGCAAAAAGCAAAATTGAAACAAATATTTTATTTATTTTTTTTTTTTTTTTTGTAAATTTCCCAATAAATCATCATCATCATCATCATAGACCATAAAATTTAAATATCAATTGGGATTAGTGGCCCTCTTAATAGTATTTGCAATCAAATAAAATTTATAAAATATTTGATAAAAAGAACAAAAAGAAAAAAAAAAAAAAAATGTATATAAAATTATAATAAATAAATGTAATAATAATAAAAAGAATAATAATAATAATATTAATAATATTAATTAAAATAACTAACAATAACTTGTTAGAACTTACCGCTGAAGCATAAACTGATGATGACATAGCTTATGAGTGCAATACCAATAAAACATATTAAAACAATGGTCAGTTTCTTCATCCATGCGAGAATTTTGGCGCGTCTAATAAAGAGAGAATACGAGAGATATGTTGCATGGTATGAATGAGATATGTAAAGACGAACAAGAAGAAGCAAAATAAGGAATATATTATACTAATTTAATGGAGAAAACACTAAATGAAGGGAAAACCATCTGTTTACCTTTCTTCACGTCTGGCTTCCTCGGCAGCATCATTACTATCTTGTAAAAATTCACCGCCATTTTTTTCTTCATCATCTAAACCGGTAGAGGATTTTAGTGGGATTTTGTTCATCTCATCATCATTGTGCAACATCTTAAGGCCATTAGGTGTACTATAATCATAAATTATAATTGATTGATGAATGAAGTAAAATAACATAACATATTAAGTATTATAAAATTGTGTATGCTTTCAATAAAAGCAATGCAAAAAAGTATGCAACAGTTTTTTTTTTTATCTTTGAGATGCTCATATATATAAATATTTCTTGTTGAATATTCTATTGTACTATGGCGTATACTTGATGTTAAGATTAAGTGTATTTATTTTGCTGAACAAAACTCATTCACTATTTAATTGATTGATAAACAAACACTCTCATGTTTCCTGTACATATAATTAAATTAAATTATATTTAATTTAATTTCAATTTCAATTTCAATTTCTATTGAATTCATTTAATATTATATTTTTCTTTTTTCCCCAGATTTGTTGGATGCTTGTTGCTTTTTAGCAATGAGCAACAGCTTTACGTACCGAACCTATGCGATGCCAAACGACAACTAAAATCATACAACCAGCTAACTGACTGACTGGGTGACTGAGTGAAGTGTGTAGCTCAATCTTTCGGTTTAGCTCATTCGGTTTTGTTCGTTCGTTTGTTCGGTCGGTCGGTTTGTCGACCGGTTGGGCTTTCGTTTGGTCTTTCGGTATTCATGTACCATCCATTTTACATACTAAAGCGGTTAATAGATGTACAATATTAAAGTCTCACGAAGTTCTTGTCTTTGAATTTCAAAATTAATCTTTTATCCACAATATATGCATGTATCGGTTAATTAATCTTTTTACCTCCTCTACAAATGATTTTTTTTTATTGTACGAACCCAAATTATTGGACAATAAATATTGTTCATCTATGAACTGCTCAAAATAATCATGTTCGTTTTCATTTGCTTGTTCGTATGTTCATGTTCGTGTATCTAGAATATTTCATTTCCTGCAATTCAATACAAATAAGAAAATATCCAACAAGAAAGTCTCGCGCCATAATTTTAAGTGGGTGTGAGCGGCGCTTCAATTCCACTGAACACTGTGTTTGATGTGCACCTGCTGCGTCACATACGTAAGTAGATACACACACACACACACACACACACACACACACACACACACACACATATACACAGATACACACTGATACTCATATAGAGATAGAGATACACCAACATTGTGTTATTGTAGTATGGCGAATTTGTTGCATGTTTAGCTAAGTCAAGTAAAGCGCAACCTCATCGCATTCATCGTCATTGTCATCGTCATCGTCACCGTCACCGTCACCGCCACCGTCACCATAACCGTAACCATCACCGTCATCGGTTTCGACATTATTAACGGTCGATTATCATCAAGTATGCGGCCCCTGTGCCTCCATAATGTAAACTTTTCTTTGTCATTGTCGTTTCCTTTCTCATGCTCATGCTATGTTGGCCATGAAGAAAACAGAATGACAGGACAATGACAGCTCAATTAAAGCTTCCATAAGGATAATTGAAAGTTGAGATTTTGTATTTATTAAAGGTTGGAATCACTTCACCTTACCTAACTGCGGTTTAATTTGATGCGATTCGTTTAATTGTAGTTCAATTTAATTCATTTAAAACTAAAATTCGATGTGTTAGTGTGATAATTTGATATGTGTGAGTGACAGTGAATTAAAGTTCATTCGTAAGTTTGTTCTATTTTGGGCTTTTTCTTAGTAATAATTGAAGTAATTATTTCATTTTTATTATTTACAACACATTATCGGGTAGTCGTGAAACAATATTGATATTGATTGTTAATATGTGTTTTTTTTTTTTTTTTTTTTTTAAATTATTTCTTTGTTATTTCCAATAAAATTGAAAATCTTAGAATAAAATATTCAATTGAAACCAAATTTTGTTTTAAATATTCATAGATAAAAATGAGATTATTAAACCAGAAATGGTGTTTCAAGAAAGTTGAGAAAAATGCCTTGAAAATCGAATAGAATAAGGAATTAGTGAAGCATATAAGAAGGAATCTTAAAAATCAAAGGGATTCAAATCTAAGAACTACTATAATATTTAACAGTTTATTTTTCAAAATTTCTTTCCCCTTCTTGATTCAGTGACTTAAGTTATTAGATCAAGTAACTTCAATTAAAATAAATTTATGGTATAATATAAAATGTCTTAGATTGGAATGGGATTGGCGATACAAAAATAAAAATAAACATGAGCGGATCAACAAATTGTTTCAAAGCAAATCCGCAAACTATAAAAGATTAATAACAACCAATGATTCACTAAAACACTTTCTTTTTCAAAGTTTCTTTTTCCTTAAAAGGTTCACTGAAGTAAATTGCTTGTTAGTTAGGTCAAGTAACTTCAATTAGTCGAGAACATAAAAGAAAATTATGGTATAATACATTTATATTATATACTCGCACATAGTTTGTATGAAATTTTGGTTTTTGGGTGTGAACTTTTGTGACTGACTGCAATTCAATTGAACATCAGAAGAATCCAAACCAAACGACAAACCCACCAAACAAACATAAGACTTCCTTCCAAGTCACGAAGTAATGTTGCGCTGCCATATTATTGTATATCAAATATACGAGTACGAGTACATAAATGTTCCATGTTCAATGTTGCATGCATTTTGTCATTGTTGTTGTACTTAGTTTTCGCTATCAAACACGCATACGGAAGATGTTAGCTCGCTCTCCTATTATTAGACATGATTCCTTCTCGAACGTGTTCGTTCGTTTGATTAAATGACTTTCGTTTTGCATGCTAATGAAAATGCCAACTTCTATTGTGCTACTTTATAGTACAACTCTTACCTCCATATACACATAAGTTTGTGTGTATAGATGCATATAAATATTTTGATTTAGAATTTTTTCAATACATGCAACCCAAAATGCATATGAGCAATTGACCCAAAAAACTCTCCTACTATGTATTGTACTATATACATGTATGTTTAAATTATGAATTCGCATTCACAATTTGCATTCCTATAATTTTTAAATAATTTCTAAAAATTGAACAATGCATCAATGAGTTACAAATTAATAATTAACATATGTTTTGTCAATTATTTTTCAATATAAATTTTGTGATAATATTAATTTCAATATTAAATTCAAAAAAAAAACAAAAAAAAAAAAAACAAAAAACTTTTCTTTTCTTAAAAGATAGAAATTATCTGCTGTTGCCCCCTCTAGATTGCCTTAATGCCTATAATTTTCCCCTGAAAGCCTCCAATGCCCACTAGGGGATCTTATCGGCTACTCTGGAAAAGACTGAATGAAGTAAACAAAGTAAAAAAATATTTAAAAAAAGACTAACTTTGGGCTATGCCGAAGTTGTAATACTCTTCACGCCTCAGCGAGTGGTCCGAGGGTCTTGAAATTTATAATGTTGGTGGCTATGGGTTATAGACACTTATAGTGTCCAAATTTTAAGTCGCTAGTACAAAAAACAAAAAAGTTTTTCTAATAAGAACTTTCATTTGGATCCCGGTTTGTATGGGGGGTACCCCTCCTAGTAGTCCGAGGGTCTTGAAATTTTCATTTTTTGTGGATATGGGTTAGAGATTTATAGTGTCCAAATTTCAGTTCAATAAGTCAAAAACAAAAAAACTTTTTCTAATAAGAACTTTAATTTAAAAGGGGGTTTGTATGAGAGGTACCACTCCTGGTAACCCTAGGATCATGAAATTTATATGGTTGGTGGATATGAGTCATTGACTTAAAGTGTACAAATTTCAGATCAATAAGTCAAAAAACTAAAAACTTTTCCTAATAAGAACATTAATTTAAAAGGGGGTTTGTATGGCAGGTGCCCTCCCTAGAGGTCTGATTCGGCTGAGTCACGAACTTGATCGGCGTTTGGTAAAAAGAAACCTATGTACAAAATTTCAGCTCTCTAGCTCAAAAACTGAAAAACTAGGAATGCGAACAGACGTACAGACGGACCGACGGACAGACGGACATAGTTAAATCAACTCGTCTCATCGAGCTGATCACAAATACGAGTATATATACTTTATGTGGTCTGCGATGTCTCCTTCTGTGTGTTACAAACTGCATGACAAACTTATAATACTATTCACTAACGTGAAGAGTGTAATAACATTAAGCTGGTCATGTGATCGATGTTTAGTAATAAATAATTAAGCTATAAGAAAATAAATAGAAAAATGCAAGATCAACTATCAAATGGATTGAAGACATATAGTAATTATTATAACGATCATAGTATGGTTAACCGATATGAGTTGAGGAAAGGAAATTTTGGAAAGTATCAGAAGAGTCTTGGAATGATGATGAATATCTACCACTTTATTGGCTTTCATTTTTATCAAATTAAACTAATAATTTGATCTTTCTTAAGAGACATTAAGAAGGGAATTATGACCCCTTCCAGATGGAAATTATAACAGTGACCTAGAAAATATTGAAATAAGAATTTTTCTATAATCATAAATATTTCTATAAAAAATATATAGGTTTTCATACAAATTTCATTTGAATTAAAAAAAGTATTTTAAAAGTTCTTCATGCCTACAATATTTTCAATGAGTTTTCATAGTACGAGTACCAAGTACTTACATAAATTTTTGTTTGTTTTAGGAATAGAATAAAAAAAAATCATTTTTAAAATTTGAATATTTATTTTCTTTTTTCTTTTCTGTTGGTTTCCTTAGTTTTTTTTTTTAAGCAAACTGTAATTATTATAGTTATGTGTTATTGTTGTTATTAATTTTTTGTAAATGTAATTTACATGCAAAGCATTCACTTAAGTTCTTCATATTGGGATTGGGTTTTCATTGGGTTTCTGTTTTTTGAATGTTAATTACAAAATTTTTGTGAACAATTTCGTTTCATTGTCGGCCGTCATTAAAAATTGCTATCAAAATTGAATTGACATAAATCAAACAAATATTTTGCATACATAAAAGGTATGAATGAATACTCAACGCAAAGCAAAACATACGTACGTACATTCTATATCCATAAATTTGTCGATCAATGGTTTCATTGATTTATTTTTTTTATCCATCATAAAATTGTATATATTAATTTATACACGAAATATTTTTTTTTTATATTTTGTTTAAGTTTATTTATACATTTATTTATTTGCTTATGAAATTCACCTAGAGTGCTAAAGAAGTAAATCTTGAAGGTCTTGAAGGTGTTTTCCGGGTATGTAACTATGAGATTTTATGGTAATAATAAAAAAAAGATTTAAAAAATTGGTATGCATACCAAGAAATAAGTTAAGAATCTTCACCGGCGATTGTAGACTCGGTTAAGACTTTCATAAGTTTGGTATGTTTAAGATCTGCTGAAACTGCATTCATTCAAATCATTTTATTTCAAATTTTATGAATTCCATGTAGAAATCTTTAGATGAAATTTCTTTCTTTTCAAAAATCATCTATTAGAGGTCTGTACGAATGCATTGCCTTGATTAGCATAATTGAGTATCATTGAATTTCGTATTCACCAAATACACAAGTAGTGAGTACATTTTTTTTTTATTTTTTTGAATGAGCACCGCATTGTAAGTCCCGTATTATACTTATGTGTAAAACACAGCGACTGATCGTCGTTGATTCACACTAATAACGATCACAGTGACTGAGACTTTTCAATAAACGAAAATTGAGAGAGAGAGAGAGAGAGCTCTACTATTCAGACCATTAATGTCTGTAATTGCCGATTAAATGAAATGAATGAAATGAATGTGTAAGAAAAAAACGAAAAGAAGAAGAAAAAATGCATTGTACTCATTTGCATTCATTTGGTTGTTCAGTTTAGACACAAGCGAGTATCACATTTCATTGTTTGGTCTTTTTTTTATTGTTGTGTGATGCGAGTTGAGTGAGTCGGAGCGAGCGAGAGAGAGAGAGAGAGAGAGAGAGAGAGAGAGAGAGAGAGAGAGAGAGAAGGGGTGCAAAATAACAGACGAGTACAAACTCAATAAAATTTAGCGCAGTTTTGTTTAAATGAATGTACAAAACATTTACTCAACTACATTAATTTATTCAAATTCATTAAAATTGAATGAATGGCAAATTTATTCATTTGGGCATGAGAACCAAATAATGACGTTTTGAATGCATTCATGCATACAATTTATATGCCTTTCTATTTCTATTTCTATTTCTATTTATACTTATATCTTTTTCTCTTTATCTATCTTTAAAATATTAAAACACTTAATGATTTGATGAGCTTCGCGCATGCGCCATTCTTCGTACCATTTATGTTTTTGGATTGTGTACGTGCTTCCTGAAGTTCTGTCCATATATTTATTGAGATTCGCGTGTTCGCAATTGTTTCCGTCTCTGTATTCTGTTCTGTTCTGTTCATTCATTATTATTGTTATTTTTTTTTTAACTTTTCTTGTTCATATTCGAATTGGTTTTCATTTAGTTTTGTTATTTCTTTTTTAAATACTTTTTCATTATTTATACTTGATGTGTTTGCTTCTTGATGTTGGTTGGCCTGCCACACCTGAAAATTTCAACGATTCAATTTCATTTCATTTCTTTTCTTATTGTATGAGTATTTTTGTTATATCATTTTTTTGTCCTAGCAACATTTTCCGTGAATGTGCACAATTTTCAATTTATTAAGACTGCTTACAGCATTTTACACTTGCCTTAATTGTGTTTTTTCTTTTTTGTTTTTTTTTGATTGGACAGTTTGTCGGACGACATATGTTTCTATTGTGGAATGTTGAATGTTGTCGATGTCGGTATGCGGCTTTGTTAAGGTGAAATTTCAGAAAATAATTTTAAGCTTATTGTGCTTGTTATTTCAAATGGTTTTGGTATTTTATAATTTTATTGAATAAGAATTTTTCTGAAGATCTAAGTATGTAAACTTCATAAGGTGGTAAGGGCACCACTAGATATTTTCGATTTGCCTCAAGCAGCGCTACTTGTCATTCTCAATCTAACAATAATAAGCACTTATCTCTCAAGTACACAGTTGCAAGAAGTTCTGTCAGACTCCGGGAACTGGATCTTCTTAAGTTCTGTGTTGCAGGCCACAGGACCATCCTAGTAGGACTACAAGCTGATATAGATATGGGGAATATGATTACTGTGTCCTAGAACTGAAATGAATGAATGACAATTTTAATGCAAGATACCCGGAGAGAGATGATTAGAAAGAAGCAGGGTAACATAGTCATCAGGCAAGACGTGCTTTCAATCTTTACAAATGGCTCCAAGATGGAGGAGAATACGGGGACCTGCCATCTTTTCAGAGAAGTTCTTAGTTCAATACTCGTATTGTACTGTTTAACAGATTAGCGCAACGGGTTTGAAGCAGAAATATATGCAATTTGGCAAGCATCATAGTTGATAAACACTATGGGGGAAAACATTGAGAAGATTATGTTGATAGCCAGGCAGCTAGCCAATCAATGCTCTGTCTGCTCAGAGCATTAAGAGTAAAACTATTCGCAGCACTAAATTACGCTAATCTGAGTATTTGGCCATTCTGAATTTTTAGGCAACGAGATGGCGGATGAGTTTGATAGAAGGGGATCGGCACTGCCTAATGCACTCACAGACCTATACAAGACATCCTCTCAGGATTGGAAGTGAAAAACAAAGAGCTAACAGACATAAGCATAGCTAAGAACTGAAACGAATCTCCGAGCTCCTACACTTTCAAAAGAATAACATTTAGATGATGACGGTAGTCTTAACGGGGCACTGCACAATTTGGATAAAGGGGCAGAGAATGCACGTTCCACACCAAGATTTCTGTCGTAATTGTGAAGATGAAGAATAATCAGAGAGTATGTATTTAACACCTCCTATGTGAATACATTGCTTTTCTGTCTTTCTTCTTGGGAAACCGTTCTTTGATGATTTTGGCAATTCGGCAAAGTTGCCACTTGGGATATGGCATTCCCTGATTCCCCAATCTCATTTCCCACATCAACCCCTTCCACCCTTTTTTGATCATTCTTTTTCACAATTAGGTATCACAATGGGTCACAAGGCTTCTAATTAAAGTCACATGTATTCGCGAGCGGTCTATTCAACCTAACCTAAATAGCATAATAGAAATATATATTCCCTGTGCGGCCATGGGAGATGGGTACTGATTGTGGTACTGATATCAAAGAAATATAAGTACTTAGCATTTATGAATGAATATGTAAATTAGTATGTATAGAACCAAAATTAATAACTCTTGATTGTCAAATAGGATTCCAGATTTTATTCATATTTTTTTTTCTGAGATCAATTAATATGTAATTTTAATATAAACTAGCATTGTAAACTTAACACAAACAAAACAAAAAAAAACTATTTATTTGTCTTGAAAAAACTGACAAATTGTCGACTTCTTATAGTTGGTTTGCTTCCACTTCAACTGCTTATCCGCGAGACGACTTTCAACATTGTTTAAATGTTGAAATGTTATAAAATCATCTCTCACAAAATGTTTCAAGCGATCAATCTGCTTGAATGCCTCATCGTATGAGTTTATTGAATCAGTTGTTTGTACGACATCAAGCATTTTCTCTGAATCACTTAGTTGCTTCTTCATAGTGGCATTTTGATTTTCATAATCAATTTCAAGGGTATGATCTTCAGTAGATACAATGTTATCGATGTTTAGAAAATCCTTAATAGTTTGCCCATTTGATTCTACCAATGAATGTAAATGTAAAAATGTTGATATTGGTAGATCATCCTCAGCATCAAACTGATCATCATAATCATAATCAGATATAGGGATTCGTATAAATTTTGCTTTACGAAAACCGTTTTTAATAGTTTCTGGTTCAATTTTATCCCAAGAGGCTTTCAAAAAACATAAAGTATCAAGTAAATCAACAGTTTTTGACAACTCTAATGCTGATTTCGAATTGGATGTATCCACTTTTGATATTATGTGTTTTAAGATTAAACTTCTGTACTGTACTTTAAAATTTTGAATTATTCCTTGATCCAAGGGTTGGCATACTGATGAGGTTGTATTTGTAGGTAAAAAAATCATGGTTACATTGCTTAAAATCAATTCTCTAGGATGAGATGCAGCATTATCCAAAAATAGAAGAATTTTTCTTTTCTGAGATCTCATTTTGCTATCCAATTGTTGCAACCACTCAGTCATTATATCATGTGTCATCCATGCCTTTTTGTTGGATTTCCAAGTAGCCGGTAATTCTTTAATGGAAAGATTTTTGAAAGCTCGAGGACAGTCCGCTTTACCAATGACTAGTAACTTTTCTTTTTCGCCAGCCATGCTTACACAAAACAAAACGGTGAGTCTTTCCTCCGATAGTTTGCCATCAAGACACTTTTCGGATTGTAACGCATACGTTTTGTCAGGCCACGCACGAAAAAAGAGGCAGCTCTCGTCTGCATTGTAAACATCTTCAGGTTTGTAGCTATGCAGCAAAGAAGGAAGCTTTTCCTTGAATTGGTTGACATCCGCTGGACTAACGCTGACTGACGCTTCACCAGATATGCACTTGAATGCAATATTATTCCGTGTGTGTCGTAAATTTCGCGGTGCCATTTCAGATTTCTGCAACAACATACGAGTAGTAGTGAATTTCAAGAAAAAATAACCAAATAACAACACAACACAAGCTACAGCGATATAAAAATGGAAATCCCCTATTTTATCAAACTAAAGTTTCCAGCCCTTCAACACTCCTTCATCATAACTGTCAGTTCACGACTATGAATCACAAAGGTTCGTATGTCATAAAAGTAACGAAAGGGAATAATCGAATTAAACAGAATTTTTGGTTCGCCTGTTTTTTATACTCTTCACGCAGTGAATAGTAAGTTTGCTATGAAATTTGTTACACACAGAAGGGGACATCGGAGACCCCATAAAGTATATATATTCTTAATCAGTGCGACGAGACCGAGTTGATTTAGCCATGTAATCTACTCCCACAGTTATTGAGCACGGAGCTTTATTTTTACCATACGCAATACATTTGTCGGAATCAGCCGAATCGGATTACTCCTATATAAACCCCGATCCAATATTTATGTTCTCATTTGAAAATCTTTTATTTTCTTTTTGTATTATGATATAGACTTAAAATTTGAACACTATAAGTATCTGTCCTATATCCACCAATTGTATAGATTTCAAGGCTTTAGGACTACTAGGGGGTGTACCCCCATACAAACCCAGATCCAAATTCAAACTAATATTAGAAAACCCTTTTTGTTGGACCCTTATTATTCGAAAAACTTTATTGTTTTTTTGCACTATGGAACTGAAATTTAGACACCGTAGATATGTGAACCATATCCACCAACTATGTAAATTTAAAGACCCTCGGACTACTAGAAGGGGTAGTTCCCATACAAACCTAGATATAGATTCATCTTATTATTAAAAAATTTGGACACCATAGATATGTGACCCATATCCAGCAACCTTGTAAATTTGAAGACCCTCGGACTACTAGGTGGGGTAGCTCCCATACAAACTCAGATTGTATGAATCATCTTCTTAATTGAAAAACTTTTTGTTTTTTTGCACTATGGAACTGAAATTTAGACACCGTAGATATGTGAACCATATCCACCAACTATGTAAATTTAATGACCCTCGGATTACTAGAAGGGATAGCTCCCATACAAACCTAGATACAGATTTATCTTATTAATAAAAAAAACTTTATTGTTTTTGTACTATGGAACTGAAATTTGGACACTGTACATATGTGAGCCATATCCACCAACCTTGTAAATTTAAAGACCCTCGGACTACTAGAAGAAGTAGCTCCCATACAAACCTAGATATAGATTCATCTTATTATTAAAAAATACTTTATTGTTTTTGTACTATGAAACTGAAATTTAGACACCGTAGATATGTGAACCATACCCACCAACTATGTAAATTTAAAGATCCTCGGACTACTAGAAGGGATAGCTCCCATACAAGCCCAGATCCAAATTCATCTTCTTAATTGAAAAGCTTTTTTTTTACACTATGAAACTGAAATTTGAACACTGTAGATATGTGAACCATACCCACCAACTATATGAATTTAAAGACCCTCGGAGTATTAGGTGAGGTACCTCCCATAAAAAAATGAACTGAGAACAATAATCAGTTGGTATAAAAGGTGCGTGAAGAGTTTTACAACTTCAGCATAGCCAAAGTTAAGCTTCGTTTTTACTGTTTTTTTTTTGTAAGAAAATGATTTTTGTCCGCCTGCGAGAGATGCAGTTATATGAAATATTAATAAATGTACTAGTGTCCGTGTACAGTCAAGCGTATTTTTTTGTTTTAAAAACATAACCAAACATTTTTGGGGCCAGAAATTTGTCCACATTGGGAAGTTGTCCGCAACTAGATATTTTATTGTAATTATTTTACTAAGTAATTTTAAGATGTGTACTTTCTACCAGAGGTCGCAAATAACAGTCAACTTTTTCGAATCGGTCAATGGTCTACAATTGACTTTTTCGAATCATCGTCTGCTTTCTACAAATAAGAATGTATGTAAGTATAATTTTGATATTTTTTCTTTTTCTGATACTATAATTTATGACAATTTACTTAAATTTAAATTTTCAAATTAATTCTATTTCTGATTCTACTTATGAATTTATTTTACACTTTTACACTTTTAGATATCTTAACTATCATGGAATTCTATTGTTTTTTTGTTATTGCTGTTTGTTGTTTGTTTCAATGAAATCCAAATTCCAATTGTGTATATCAATCTGTTTTCAGATTTTTCTTTTAGTCGCAATCATTTCTGTTGCGCTCTATATTTTCTAGTAGATTCTTTTCTAAATAAATAATGGGACATACGACAAATACAGATTAATATGAGTACAAGCATTTCGGTGTTGATTTTTCTCAAAAACATTTGTATATCTTTTGTCTAAGCTGACATGAAGTCGTTAACTAGAAAATTTGTTCAAAGATCTATTCTACTTATTCTCTGGTTTTCATTTAGTTTATTATAGTGACTGACATTATACTTATGTACTACTATATCACTATATACATATAAGTCTGATGTTTGTAACAACATATGTAGTATAGAAAAGACATGGAATCAAATACAAATAAATACAACAAGTATAGTAAAAGGGGATAATTCTATTTAGTCATGTTAGTTTACTGATTTATTACTATTTACTTGGATTATTTGATTACTATGAGAGTATGACAATTTTCTATGCAAAGTAATTTCTTAGTTTTTGAGATAAAGTACTTAAAATTCTATTTCTTCTGAATAAAAACTAAATATTTATTTTAATCATCAAATCAATTCTATGCAATTGAATTCAATTTTGATCGTCTTTTTTCTTTTGAATTTAATAGATTTGATTACAGAAGAGTAAAATTTCCATATAAAATAGTCTTTAAAACAATCAAAGTTCTTGAGATAAGCTACTGAATTTTATCTATTTTTTTTATATTACCTAATCAAAACGATCAATTAGAATTACATTTTTTTTTCCATATATGAAATTGAAATTTAATTACATTTTTTTTTATTGGATTAATTGATTAGTGGAAAGTGGAAAGTAATAACTGATTGATTGAAAGTCTTTAATTTTAGAAAATACTATTCATTTAGAAACTTACACTTTGGACTAAATACTTTCGTTAATCTCATATTGTTTTATCTATGATTTTATGTATGCAAATAAAAATAATGAAAATTATGACTTATATCTGTGTGTGTGAGTGTGTGTGTGTGTGTGTGTATGTGTGTGTAGTGTATCTAAGTTTTGGTTTGGTTAAATTTAAATTCTTCTATTGTTATTATTATTATTTCTATTATTTCTACTATAATCTTTTTTTTTTTTGTATTTCGCTATACGCGCTAATTTGACGCTGACATGCAATTCCAATTGGAACAATGAACACTCTTAGTTTAGTTTAGCTTAGTTTAGTTTAGTTTAAAATAGAATAGAATTGTTTCGTCCAGCTGATCAAGTAAATAAGTTTTGTGTTCATCATGAACAACATTGTCTGTGATTCGCAAAACTGTTTTCAATCATTCGTTTTTATCATGTCAGATACTTTTTTATACTATTCTCGTACACTCCACCCATTTAGCCACCCACCATGGTATATCAGACCCTGAACTCTTCCCATCCCATTCCATCTTCCAACTCATCTCATTTCATCTCATCTCATGATATCACATCATCATTTCATGCCATCTCATTCTCAATTATGCTACTGAAACTAATTGACAGTTTAGTGCTTTGCATAGAAGATTTATGAGGTCCATAAAACTTTTTTCATATTTTTTATTTTCTTATTTTGTCTCATTTCGAGTTCAATGCGTTTTTTCAATATTTTTTCGTCTAAATTTCCTCTTTATATACTTCATTCATTTATATATAGATATTTATTTAGATAAGTACATATTTAGAAAAACTTTCTTGTCGCACTGAAGAATTTTCCTTTGTTTTTCTTAACAATTGATTTTTATTTAATGAAATTTTGCGCACTTAATTTTTTAAAATTTGTTGTTGTTTTTTTTTTGCTTCTTTGAATTTAATTTATGTTTTGTTTAATTTTATTTTATTTTATTTTTATTTTGTTGTTTTTCTGCTCCTCCATTAAAACTTTTTTTCTTTTTGATTTTCGTTTTAATGTTAATGTTTTTTAATGATTTCTATTTTTCTTTTAAAGTTTTAGATATTTGTTTTTGAATTTTTATTGTGTTTCACAGTTTAATGAAACAAGTGCTAGTGTGAGTGCGTTTCAATGGGGTCAAAGTAGTTTCGTTTACGCATAAATTTTAGCAAAGTTTTTATACTTTAATGAGTTTTTTTTTTTTTTTTTTTTTTCGGTGTTTGGTTTAACAAAAATGTTTTCTAAAATTTTGTTTCAACAAAAAAAAAAAAAAAAAAAAAAATTCTATAAATTATCAAATCAAATTTGATTTTACCAAAAGCATAGATAATTCTATATTAGATACTCGAAGTTAATATTGACATAAGTTTATGGTTTTAATTTTTGATTTATATTTTTTTGCACATAAAATCATAATTCTTTATTTTTTGGTAATTAAATTAGACAAAATATCTACTCAACATCTGAATAAGCTGTGAAATTTAAAAGGTTATAGCTTAAAAAATGATTAAAGGTAATTGAAATATTTATTTCAATTTGTTTTAAAGATTGAATATCACTTCAATGTGATAATTACATTGCTTATACTTATTTATGTGATAGAAAATGAGGCAGGTGACTCTTGTAATGTGCAATAAGAGAATTTAGGTTGCACCGAGACTATTAGTTGTGTGTATCACACATTGTTGTTAGATTATTTATAACTTTTATTGAAAATAATCTAAATATTTAGATAGAGATGAATACATACAGAACACTCCGCTGTTATATTATATAAGGCATATGATTTCCTTTTAGAATATACTCAGTGAGGATTTTTACCAGAATACGATGACTTTATCCATATCAATTTCATAAGAAAGGCAAACTATTCTGTATGATATATTTTAGAAGCATATTTCAGTGATCAAATCTTAGCATTTGCAACAAGGATAAATCAAGACTTCATATGGAAATTCAACAAGACATTCGCTTTAAAAATGATTATTTTGTAATAAAATTGATATATGAAAATATTATGAATCAATGATTAGATTAAATAAAAAAAAATGATCAATTTACAAAAACAACATCCAGAATTAACATTGCATATACACATTCAATAAAAACAGTAAATGATTCAATTACATATTTTTATTCAGCAACAGTCGATCAATTATCGGGTTAGAAGTTCTTCGTTGTCCCATCTAAATTTCTGATCATAACCTCATGAAATAATAGAAATAATAAGATAAACACAGCCAGACACTTTGATAATCTTCATGTCTATGAAAGATATTCGACCATATGTCATCCAGAATAATTTTATAAATTTTAAAAATTTTTGTTTTCATCATCATCATCGTCCATTTGATTTTGTAAATTTGTTTTGATTGTAAATTTTTTTTATAAAAAAACAAAAAAAATCAAAGAAAATTTTGGCTACTAGAAAATCCAGCTTCATTCAAATCGAAGCGTTAATAAATTCATTTCATTCAATGAAATCATATTTTTACAATTGATTTTTTCAGATTATAACACAGTTTCTTTGACGATGGTATACGAAGTATATAATTAAGTATACGCAATGTTGTTGTTCTACACAACGTACAGCTAAGCGAGTCTACCTCCGCTGTTATTTATCAATGTCCTGGATTTAGTCCTTGAATCTGCAGGAATCGAAAACATAGGACTCAACTGGAAGTTGCACAGAAAATTAAGCGACCTGGAATACGCCGACGATGTAGCACTGCTAAACGAATCGCTATTCGGATATGCAAACCCAACTAGACAAACTCACTTTGGAGTCAAAAAAAGTAGGATTGAATATTAACTGCATGAAGACCAAGAGTATGCGATTAAATACCACTACTAGCACCCATCTTATAATCGAAGGTAACGACATCGAAGAGGTTGAACGTTTTGAATATCTTGGTAGCCAAATAGCCAACAAATGGGGGAACCCATATCGATATATAATGTAGAATTCAAAAAGCCAAGGCCGCATTTGGGAGACTAAGAAACTTCTGGAGAGCTAAACATGTCCACCAGAAGACGAAAATAATAATATTTAACGCTTGCGTAAAATCTGTCTTGCTTTATGGCTGTAAGACTTGGCATACTACAACTACAAATATGAGTAAACTACAAACGTTCATCAACCGATGTCTGCATACTATTCTGCGAATCTGGTGGCTGAGAATTATTAGCAATCAGCGACTCTGGCAAATCTGAAATTGTGATACGGAAACGAAAGTACGTTTTGCTGGGACATAGTACCCTTCGCAAAAATATCGACGAAATACCCCATGCCACATTGGAATGGAACCCTCAAGGGACGAGGTCCAGAGGAAGACCGAAATTGACGTGCAATAAATTTTCTTTCATTTAATGGTAATAATAAAGATTATGATTATGATGATAATGATAATGATGATTAAGAAGAAGATGCTGATGATGGTGATGTTTGTAAGCTAAGAATATAACAAAAAAAAAAAAATGGCATCTTGCACCATACAATTTCTTTCATAAGTTTTACTTTAACATTTGCCTTTTCTACTTAAATTCAACTAATGAGAGAAAAGTCATAACTGTGTGTTTTTAAATTAACATACTTGGCCCAATTCTGTACGCGATTGTATACTGCTGACATGCCAATAGTTGAAATTGCAACATATGCAGTTGACACTTCGAATGAAAAGAGTAATAGTCAACATACAAAAATCAATATTCACTTTAATATGGGGAAGCTGTTCTCAAGTTTAATATTCAAAGGTTTCACCATCCCTGGACTAAAGACTTACCTGATGGACCCATCCATTTCAAATACAAATGAATATAACTAAGAATAATAATGTACTGGTGGTTCCTTGGATTACGATTTCAACGATTTAGAATCCAAAGTTCGACTCTAGAAAACAGTTCTGTAGTTGATGGGGGACATCAATGGTTTTCCCATATCAGTCTGTTATTCTATGCACAATAATAAGTGCTTTTTAAAATTCATTTAAAGTATTTTATCATTTTAATACGAAAATTGTATGAAAATTGTTAAAAAATCATCATCAGGTTCATCATACTATAAAGTTTTTCTTTGCATATTTTCTTAATTTTCAAATTTACGAATTGTTGCAAATAATTGAGTATGAAATGTATGTAGTATAATATAAAGTAATTGTAGAATTCATTGCTTAGTATGACGAAGGTACTGACTGACTGCAACTACACTACTATATATGACTATATGTCATCATTCTGAAGTCTTATTAGAATATAAGTGGTTGCCATTGAAGCAGACAAAAAAAAAAAAAAAAAAAAAAAAAAAAAAAAAAAAAAAAAACAAAAAAAAAAAAAAAAATTATATTTATATATAGAAAAAAATAAAAGGTAATAACAGTAATAAAATATAATGAAATGCTTTTGTTAAACAGATCAACACAATTTTTGTGTGTGTATAAAAATAGTATCTTTGTATGTTTTATCATTATTCCTAATGTTTTTGTTCTTTCTGCTGTTGCTGTTGCCGTTGTTGTTGTTGTTAGCAAATTTACACTTAACAAATTGTCAGTGTGACTGACATACAAAAAAAAAAAATCAAACAATCACATAGAAGGGCACACACACACACACACAGACACAGACACACATTGAGATACAAATCACAACTAAACTAAACTCAACTCAACTCAACACAATGCATTCATTCTAATTGAATAAAATAAAATCATAATAATAATAATAATAATAATAACAATAACAAAAAAAAAAAAGAATCTAAACTTGCAACAACTTTGAAAAATTAGCAAAAAATTTGCATTACAACAAAGTAATGAAAGTAACAGACAGAGAAGAAAGAAAATTTCATGGAATAATTCATAAAATAAATTTAAGAGTAGCAAGAAAATATAAATGATTTCAATAATGAAAGAAAGAAAACTTTATTAAATTCCTTCATAATGAAATATTAGTTTTCAAGGTCTCCAAAATAATATCAAATGATTCAAAGTAAATCACCTTGAATTATTCCTTGCCATATTGTTCCTTTCAACTATACCAAATACTTATTTCAGATTAGACCAAAGTCATAGGAGATTAAATGATATAAATGAAATTTTGATCCTCAATCAATTGGAATCTATGTATTTATTGTTTTAATGAAAAAATATACACATAAACGAAGTCCCCCACTACGTCTATCTGTCTGAACGCAATGATCTCATAACATAAAGAACAGATTTTCCTACGGTTTTCACCAATCGATAGAGTAATTCATGAGGAAGGTTTAGGATAAAAGAAAAAATTTCGAAAAACCACAAAGAAACAATCAGAAAATCAAAATTGCATATATAGATGAGAGAAAATTTTTAAAATCATTCAATCATCTCATCAGGTTAGTCATTCAGTATCCATTAGTATTTTGGGGAAGGAGAGGCCGGAGGACTATGTCGGCCCGGGATTTGATCAACATCACACATTATCAACTCATTCAACTCTTAAAGTTTACTAATTCCAGCAATAAATCAAAGGAATTGATAAAGAAGTAAAAATTTGACTAATTTTTTTATGAAAAATGAGAAATAAGTTTTCTACATTCATACTAAGTACTTACATATTATGGCAGATACAAAATAATAAAATTTCAATTCTGCATTTCCATAATCATGCAAATACATATTTAGACAGACTAATAATCAATAGATATCAATTGACTCATCTAGAGATAATAAATAGTACCTTAGTATCCACTCAATGATGCATAATTCCTTAAGTACAAATATTGATTTGAAATGTCTCTTTTTTTATTTATAATTTAATAAAGAAACAATTCTTACATAAACATTTCTTTATGACAATTAAAAATTTTTCTAAAATGAAAATGTGTAATCATTTATTATTGAGATTTAAATTCAATGATTCAAAAGAATAAAAAACTATATTTGCTTAAATAAAAGAAATTAAAGAAATCAAGATACAAATTAACCAAATACCGCACCTGATCAATTTTGGTATCTTATTGTAGTTTGTTATACAATACTTGGTTGATGTGTTATAATTCTGTTAGTGACAGGCAGCGTCCTATTTAGGACAAAGAAACATTGATTTCACTTGCGAAACGAAGCTGACAAAACCAGACGCAAGTCAACTCGGCTTGACTTTATCTGGACTAATAAAATTGATGACTTATATCATACTTTACTTGATAAACTTACAAGTTGAATGTTATAGGTTGTTGCTCTCATAGCAAGTGCTCCTAGCTTCTACTAACTACCTCAAAGAGCGACGTTATAGGACATTGCTCTCATACTAGCATACATTCCTACTTAGCTTCTGCCCTTTCCCTGACTTGTTATTATACTATGACTACTTTACTTGGCAAACTTACTTACAAATTGGTTGTTATAGGGCATTGCTTTCATACTAGTAAGCACTTCTCTTCGCCAATCTCTGTTTTTTAAAGAATTATGCATTGCAAATCTTTAAAATTTAAATGATTTTTTGAATTATTTAAATGTTAAAATAAGTTAAGATTATTTTAAAATGAATCTATAAGCAATCTATCATATCATAATCATATTGAAGTTGATATTTTCTTTTTGGAATCAAACCCAAACAAAACAAAAGAAGTAACAAAAAACATAGAAAACATAATTAAAAATATTAAAAATGACAACAAAAAAAAAAAAAAACAAAAAAAAATTTACAAAATAATAATAATAATAATAATAATAAGGGAAATTATAAACAAAGAAAATTCTCAACAGTTTTTCTATAATCAATTGAATTTTTTGGTTGTACAAAAATTTTTTTCATAATGTTTTCTTATTTTTTGAAATTTTTGCAATACAAAAAAAAAAAAAAAATAATAATAATAATAATACTAATAATAATAAAAAATAAAAGAAATACAATTTTTTATATACCTACTACTTATATGTTCTTTATTTTTGTGTGGTGGGCGAACGCGTCTCTTTGTTTTGCCGGCAAAAAAATTTAAAAAAAAAAAACGAAAAAAAAACAGAAAATAGAAAAACAAAAGATACAAAAAGATTAATAAGAATATAATAAGAAAAGAAAACCAAAATGTGGTAAGAAGTAATTTTTTTGGTTTGCCGAAAGAAAACTTGGTTTTAAAATACAAATACACAAATACACAATCACATGCACATGCACACACATACAAAAAGACATCTACACACACACACACACACGCACACACACACACACACATACACACACCCACACAGATGCACACAAACACTCACGCATTTCAAATATTTATTCAATCTATATTTATTTAATATTAAAAACCAATTGATTTTTTATTTTGTTTTTGTTTTTGTTTTGTTTCTTGCCAAAGACTTAAAATATTAATAATAATAATTAAAATAATAAAAAAAAAAAAACAATCGTAGGCAATACAAAATTGTTTTTGTTTTTGTTCTGGTTTTTTTTTTTTAATTTAAAAAAAAAAATTATTGTTTTAATTTTAAAATTTTTATTTTTGATATTTTTGTTGTAAAAAAAAGAAAAAAAAAATTGTATCTTTTGTATTTGTATCTTTTCTTATAAGAAGATTTACGTTTTGTATCTGATGTTGTTATTGTTGTTGTTGCCGTTGTTGTTGAAAATATGTTTGAGAGTCGCGTGTTGCGCCGCTGATGGTTGATGGTCAACTGAATTAAGAACGGGACGACGCCCGCTCGGCACTGCGTCTACCGTCGAATGTGTTTAGTCGAAACTTAGCAAAACTTAGCAACGCCAAAGCAAAGCGTCAGGCAACGTCGCTAGTCGTCGTTATATGCTTTTGTATCTTTTTCTTTGTCTGTCGTTGTCTGTCTTTATGTTTGTTTGTCTGTCTGTTTGTCTGTCCATGTTTCCATCCATTCATCCGTTTGTCTGTCCATGCGTCCGTTCATCTGTTTGTCTGTCTGTCTGTCTGTCTGTCCAATCAATGCGTTGACTTGATTCGTTTCGTCTAAAACGATGTCGCACGTTTGTCGCACTCTCGCACTCTGCTAGCGTCATCATAATCATCATTATAATCATTATCGCCATCGTTGGAGTCGTTGGCGTTGCCATCGTCGTTCTCATCATCGAATGTCGCCAACATTTTTTACTTTGCAAATATGCGCGGGCTTCGCTTTTCACTCATCACTCGTTCGTTCGCTAGCTTGTTCGTTTTTTCTTCCATTCGCTATTTTGTTGTACTTACAGTTGAACTTCGATTATTCGAATATCCATCAATATTAATTACTTACATCTGTTAACCGAGATACTGATTAGATGATTTAATATCTTTATTATACGCGATTTCATATGTTTAATTATTCTATTAACCATGAATCATTTGTATTATATTTAAGTATATGGGTAAAATTTCAAGGATCAGATGGATGCCAATCAAGGCTAATAGTCTTCTATTAGTTGGTTGTTAGAAAAATATATACAATTATACTGGTATTTTAGAGTCAACAATAAAATCAAGTGTCTCAAAGGACAATCAAAATTTATAGAGAAAAAACAGTCTCTAGTGGGAGCAACTATCAACTCTAAAGGAGTCACCTTGCAGGTCACCTGAGGTTTTCTAGGATGTTTAGATAAGTAGTACTATGAACTATATAGATTACTATTGTATTAACAAAGAATGTTTTCATGATGTTAAAGGCTCAGTTCATGTGGCTTAGTATTTTCAAAAAAAAAAAAAAGACTAACTTTGGCTATACCGAAGTTGTAATACTCTTCACGCCCCAGCGAGTGGTCCGAGGGTCTTTATAAGGTTGGTGGCTATGGGTTAGACACTTATAGTGTTCAAATTTTAAGTCGATAGTACAAAAAACAAAAAAGTTTTTCTAATAACAACTTTCATTTGGATCCCGGTTTGTATGGAGGGTACCCCTCCTAGTAGTCCCAGGGTCTTAAAATTTTCATAGTTTATGGATATGTGTCAGAAACTTATAGTGTCCAAATTTCTGTTCAATACGTCAAAAACCAAAAAAAATTTCCTAATAAGAACTTTAATTTGAAAGGGGTTTTGTATGGAAGGTACCCCTCCTGGTAGCTCTAAGATCATGAAATTTTTATGGTTGGTGGATATAGACCAGAAACTTATAGTGTCCAAATTTCAGTTCGATACGTCAAAAAAACAAAAAAGTTTTTCTAATAAGAACTTTAATTTAAAAGGGGTTTTGTTTGGGAGGTACCCCCCCCTAGTGATCCGATTCGGCTGATTCACGAACTTGACCAGCGTTTGGTAAAAAGAAACTGATGTACAAAATTTTAGCTCTCTAGCTCAAGAACTGAAGGACTAGGATTGCGAACAGACGGATAGACGGACAGACGGACATGGCTAAATCAACTCGTCTCATCGAGCTGATCACAAATATATATACTTTATGTGGTCTGCGATGTCTCCTTCTGTGTGTTACAAACTTCATGACAAACTTATAATACTATTCACTGATGTGAAGAGTATAAAAACACACTCCTACTTCTTCCTAATCATGGACAAGTATCCAAAATATGGTTGACTGGGGGGTGGGCAGTGATTCTGCAAGATCATAGTTGTGATTTTTGATTGTCAATAATTTGAACTCGATATTAAGCAATACATTAAATCGAGGTTTTACTGTATTTTTTTCCATTGTTCATATGCTGGACGCTGCTGTCAGTCGGAAATCACAAAAATTAGCCGCACACACATTTTATTATTAAACATAGTAAGCAGTAGAATTGAGTAGAGTAGAACGACCACCAAATCTATGACAACGTGCACTTAAGTGGATGAGAGATGCTAACAGTAACTACATATTATCACACGTTTTCAATTTTTATATCTACATGATAATCATCATTATCATCATCATTAGAATAATCATCACTCATTCACATCACTGAGCTGCCTGCTGCTATCGTTCGCCTTCTTTGCTTTCTGAGTTCTGAGTTCTGAGTTTTCCACAAAATTGATTTGTTGCGCTTGCAATACTTGGCTGACTTAGTACTTGGGAGGTCAGGGAGTCATTCCGTAGTTTCGTAGTTTCGTCGTTCCGTTATTTTACTGGTCGTTTGTTCTTTCGTTCAAGTGACCATTAAAACAAATTTGTTGACAGTGACACAGAAATGGAATGGATGGCAAAAATGACGATGACAACGTTTAAAATGCAGCCACCATCTCCTCATCCTCATCATCATCATCATCACCAACACCACATCAGAACATACTATATTAAATCATTTATATAGTATGTTTTGATGTGGTGATACATTGTTGTGTACCATGTCCACCCTCAATCATTCATTCATTCATTTGTTCATTTGTTCATTTGTTCATTCTTTCTAAAAATGGTTACAAAGTATCTAAGTGTATGTGTTTTTCTATACAAATGTATGTCTATCTAACTGACTTTTTGTCTGTCTGTATGTCTGTTTGTATAAAGAGCAAAGTTCTTCATGTTAGTTCAATGAAAAATTCGTGCAAATATAATTTACTTAAGTCTACAAGTTTTCTCTATAAAAAGGACATACACTACGAGTATAATACGAACGGCTGAGAAGGAGTCCAATGATAGTCTTCTAGTCATTCTAGTAGGTCACCAACTAATGTATTGTTGTAGTTGAGGTCAATTTATTGGTTTAGCAAACAATAGAACCGAGGGAGGAAGGGATGGTCAGACTTCTACTATCTAACTAAATATTTATAATGGAAATATTCTTTGGCAACTTTATTGTGATAGTAGTTCAACTTTGATTTTATTGTACTTTTACTCTTGTTGGATCCTTGGACTGACTTTGACTGACTTCGATTGACTGAGATGGACGACGTGTTTATAGGTTTTTTGCCATTATGACATCACTTACTAATTGTGCGTGTACAATATTTTGTTAAGTGTCTGACTTTGTTATTGTTATCATGATTCTTTATTTTTTATCATTACCACCCATCATCATTAACATCAACATTATTTTTTTTAAGGCCCAATAAACAATTAATTAATGAAAAACTCAATGATTTTGTTTGTTTTTACTAAAAGCCGGAAAACAATTAAAAAAAATATTGAAAATGAAAACAAAAAAAAAAACAAAAAAAAAAATAAAAAACAAAAATAAAAAAACAATAGACAGGAAAGCAGTAAGGAAGAAAAGGAACAGAGAATCAAAAATGGAAGTTCTTTTAGTGAACTTGTGATTTCAGATAATTTTTAATATTATTTCATTTTTTTCAAAGAAATTTTATTCCATTTTATTTCTATCTAGTTTTGACGGTGGGTGATGTTCTGGCTCTCCTTCCCAAGAAACTAATGCATCCTAATTGTCTGATGTAATGAGATGTTTGTCAAAGGTGATTTGATTGATTTTAAAATATTTCTCTAAATATTTCACTTATACAACTCTAACTTTCAGATATTTTTACAGTTTTCAGCTGTTGCTTAGCGGTTTTTCGAATTTTCTTTTTTTCCTAGACCTTCCTCATGAATCACTCGGTCCATTGGTGAAAACTGTATAAAAATCCGTCCGGTGGATTTTGAGTTCATCATGGTCAGACAGACAGACGTGGGGGGAGGGGGTTGTTTTATATAATACTATTGGATTGTTCGGAAAGTAATTTTGTTTTTTTTTATTTAATTTTATTTACAATTTTCTTATAGATAATTTTTATTTTTATGGAATTATATATTGTCCATTCTGATCCAATACATGTTGCCATCTTTCTGGCAGTAGCATGATTCCATGCTCATAAAATTTGTGTTCTTTGCTGGTAAAAAACTGATCCAGGTGATTTTTGACTACCTCATTTGAAGTAAAAGTTTTAACGTCTAAAAAGTTTTCTAGAGACCTGGATAGGTAATAATCAGAAGGTGCCAGCTCTGGAGAATATGGTGGGTGTGGCAGTGTTTCCCATTCAAGCTGTAAAAACTTTTGGCTAGTTATCAAACTTGTATAAGGTCTCACATTATTTTTGTGGAACACTACATCCTTTCTATTGACCAATTCTAGACTTTTCTGTTTAAGTGAATCATTAAATTTGTCCAGCTGATGACAGTACATTTCAGAATTGATCGTTGTATTGTCCGGTAGAAGGTCAAAAAACACGATTCCTTTGAAATCCCACCAAACAGATATCATCACATTTTTTTTTTTTTTTTTGATGAAAATCGGCTTTCGAGGTGCTCTGAGCCGGTTCATCTTTTTTACTTCATGATCTTTTGCGTTCAACATTGTTGTAGACAATCCATTTCTCATCCCCAGTGATGATGCGCTTCAAAAACGAATCATTTTCTTGTCGTTTGCGAAGCAAATCGCAGATGTCAAAGCGACGACACAAATTTCTTTCCGTAAGAATAGGGGAACCCATATGTCCAGCTTTGAGATAAAACCTAAGCGTTTCATGATCATTTGATCATGAACGATTGAATTCGATAAATTAAATCTCTCAGCGATCTCAGGAGTTGTGATTCGCCGGATTGTATCAATTAATGGTGCATCTTCAACGTCAAAATTACCGAATTGAAATTTCCGAAAACAGTTTTGACACTGGCGTACTGTTCATCCATCCTCATCCTCTCCATACACATCGGATAAATACCTTTTCGATAGTAAAAAAAAGTAAAATATGCCGAAAATGCTGCTTTTTAACTTCCAAATATGGAATAGGGCACCAACCAAAAACTATTGCGTTTAATCAATCGATTTTTTCACGCAAGTATTTCCATATGAGCTGTCAAAATATATGTAATGATTTGCGGCTTAAGTCTCTTTGTCTCGGCTGAGGAAATTACAAATAAGTCGTCTGTTGCGAAAAAACTAAATTACTTTCCGAACAACCTAATAATCTTAGTTACCTGGATAGATGCTGTCCTTCCTCTTCATTCCAGAAAATTAGTAAATAATATTTCTCTAAGCTTTATACTTACACACCTCAATCTTTGATTTTCACAAAAAAAATTTATCAAAATTTATAAGATTCTAAACATATCAAGAATTGGGGTTTTTCAAAAATTTCATGGAAATCCACCCATTAAATATGATTATTTGTCACCTAAATCTAAGCTATGAAGTCGGCATATGAACGCACGTTTAGCGTTTGCCAATAAATATTAATTTTGGGATGTAGAGTGGCGCGACGACATCTTTAGCGATGAAAAAAAAAATTCAACTTGGATGGACTTGATTGCTGCAAGAAATATTTAACGGACTTGTGATACTCGTGTACATGGTGGAGGATCGGTAATGATATGGGCTGCATTTAGTTACAAAGGGAAAAACTCCAATGCAATTTATCTCAATAAAAGTGAATGCGGAGATGTATATGGAACTATTGGACAACAAGTTAATAGAGTTTGCAGGTCAACTTAATGAAGATGATTGGATATATCAGCAGGATAACGCACCAATACACAGTGCAAAGGATACAAAGACATTTTTGAGTCCAGAAGTTTTCCAGTAATGGACCTATTAGTCCGGACCTTATACCCATTAAGGATATCTAGAAAATTATCTCCACCAAATTTTATTGGAATGAAAGACAATTCGACGCAGCAAAGGAGTTAAAATCTGCAATTCAAGAAGAATGGTTTAAAATCAGCTCAAATACGCTAAAATCATTGGTAGACTCCATTCCATTTCACCTTAATTGGGTTATAAATCAAAGAGGCCATCATATAAATTACTAAGATTCACTTTTCAGAAGATGCTACGTTTAAAACAAAAAAAAAACAAAGCATAAAATGCATTAAATGCACATCTATTATTATTTATTATGAAGATAATTTTTAATTTAAGTTTCTTTTTACATTTCATTGAAATTTGAGCGTTGGTAGCTATGGGTCACACACTTATAGTATCCAAATTTTAAGTCGATAGTACAAAATACAAACAAGTTTTTTTAATAAGAACTTTCATTTGGATCCCGGTTTGTATGGAGGGTACCCCTCCTAGTAGTCCGAGGGTCTTGAAATTTTCATGGTTTGTGGATATGGGTCAGAGACCCAAATTTCAGCTCAATAAGTCAAAAACAAAAAAACTTTTTCTAATAAGAACTTTAATTTAAAAGAGAGTTTGTATGGGAGGTACCCATCCTGGTAACCCTAGGATCATGAAATTTATATGGCTGGTGGATATGAACCAGAAACTTAAAGTGTCCAAATTTCAGTTCAATAAGTCAAAAAACAAAAATCATTTTCTAATAAGAACTTTAATTTAAAAGGGAGTTTGTGTGGGAGGTACCCATCCTGGTAACCCTAGGATCATGAAATTTATATGGTTGGTGGATATGAACCAGAAACTTAAAGTGTCTAAATTTTAGCTCAATAAGTCAAAAACAAAAACAAAAATTCTAATAAGGACTTTAATTTAAAAGGGGGTTTGTATGAGAGGTACCCCTCCTGGCAATCCTAGAATCATGAAATTTATATGGCTGGTGGATATGAACCAGAAACTTAAAGTGTCCAAATTTCAGCTCAATTAGTCAAAAAACAAAAATCATTTTCTAATAAGAACATTAATTTAAAAAGGGAGTTTGTATGGGAGGTACCCCTCCTGGTAACCCTAGGATCATGAAATTTATATGGCTGGTGGATATGAACCAGAAACTTAAAGTGTCCAAATTTTAGTTCAATAAGTCAAAAAACAAAAATCATTTTCTAATAAGAACATTAATTTAAAAGAGGGTTTCTATGGGAGGTACCCCTCCTGGTAACCCTAGGATCATGAAATTTATATGGTTGGTGGATATGAACCAGAAACTTAAAGAGTCCAAATTTCAGTTCAATAAGTCAAAAAACAAAAATCATTTTCTAATAAGAACATTAATTTAAAAGAGGGTTTGTATGGGAGGTAGCCCCCCTAGTGGTCTGATTCGGCTAATTCACGAACTTGATTGGCGTTTGGTAAAAAGAAACCTATGTACAAAATTTTAGCTCTCTAGCTCAAAAACTGACTAGGAGTGCGAACAGACGGATAGTCGGACAGACGGACATGGCTAAATCAACTCGTCTCATCGAGCTAATCACAAATATATATATACTTTATGTGGTCTGCGATGTCTCTTTCTGTGTGTTACAAACTTCATGACAAACTTATAATGCTATTCACATCCGTGAAGAGTATAAAAATATGATGCACATACTTATAATTATTTGCCTGAGGTATTAACACACAGAAAAAAAAATCGTTCAGTTGTTGCCGAAGTGACAGGGTTCGTCGAAAACAATTGCAACAATATTATAATGTTCTGGAAGAAATTATTGAATTTTTTCGATTTTTTGACGTGCAGTGTAGTCTGGGCTCTCTATAATTCTGTATTCTTGCAATTCTTGTGCCACAAAATGATTTCTTGTTTGAGCTCGGTTTCGCTGCAATTCGTGTTGCCATAGAAACATATGAATATTAAAATGATGCGATGACGGAAAAAGCAATGACGTGAATGTAAAATTTCACTGTGTCCGGTTCTAGGGGGCCTCCCCATAGACCCGCCACTGGTTATTAGTTTTAGGACAACATTAAAATCCAATTGTTTCTATCAAAATTACTATCTGACAATACTTTTAGGATACAATTTAGATGTATTTTATTATAAGTTAATTGAGTTGTAAATTGTGTTATGTCTTGCAATACAATACTATAATCAACATATGCATATATGTACATATGTACATATGTACATATGTGTATATATCTTCTATATATTTTAAAGTATAATCTTATAATTGAACATAGACTATCGTTTACTCTTTAATATAATGAATGAGTTGTCACTGTTGTCTACTTCTCATACTGAATATAATTGTTTCTATTTTTTTTTTTGTTTTTTTTTTATTATTATTGTGGGCTTGAACTTTGTAGATGATACTGATACTGATGATGCTGAGATGTTGATGTTGATGCTGGTGGAGATACATTGTTGTTCGTAGTGAAACATTAACATAAAAATGCAGACAAAATTCTGTATAAAAAAAAAAAAACTAAATAAATAAATAAGAAACTCACAAGGTTTTTTGTCTGCTTTGGTTGATGACAAGACCGATTATTATTGGCAACGGTAATAAATAATATTATTTATTATATAGACAAGAAATGCTAATAAATCATATGAAGTACTCTATGTTTCATATACAATAGTGTAAATTTTACTTGGGCGTAAAATCCTTGAAAATTGTATTATGTAGGTAAATATTGAATTATTAATTATTCTTTAAGTTTGTTTATATTTCATGGTAAACTATATTCATCTATGTACTTACAATAATAAAGATATAACACTTCACTTAACATTAGTTCAAAGAAAAAGCAATAAAAAAGTTTTCTGCACTTGATGATTGTCAAGAAAACAAACCACAATATGTCACATACGTGGGGGGACCCAAAAAACATTGGAATTTCGTCATAACTTCTTTATTTCTTAATATTTAACACCAAATTTTGATCACCTTCAAAGTATTCTCCATTGACCACAATGCACTTCTCCAAACAATTCTTCCATTGTTCGAAACAGTTTTTAAATTCACTACTCGGGATGTCCTTTAAGCCTTCCAGCGAATTTTGTTTCACCTCCTCCACAGTGGCATAACACTTTCCTTTCATATTCCTTTTGAGTCTGGGGAACAAAAAGAAGTCACAGGGGGTTAGATCCGGTGAGTATGGGGGCTGGACAAGCGGTGTCATGGCGTTTTTGGTCAAAAATTGCTTCACGGAAAGGGCGGTGTGAGCCGGCGCGTTGTCATGATGGAAGAACCAGTCGCTGCAACCCTTCTCATGTGCAAATCTTCGGATAAAAATCTCTGAATTGAACTCCATGACATTCCCAACATCTCACAGAGTTGATCAATGGTTTGGCGACAAGTCTTCAAGAACGAGGGCATTGATTTTGTCGACGTTTTCATCAGTTCTTGACGTTGAAGGGCGTCCTGAACGAAGTAGGTCTTCAATAGACATTTCTCCATTTTTAAAACGTGAAAACCAATCTGGTTTTACTTAGGGCAGCATCCCCATAACAGTCTTAAGCATTACAATAATTTCCGCGGCCGATTTCCCCACCATGAAACACAGCCGCGCATTGTTCTCGACAATCTGCCATTATGTTTTCGCCGAAATGTAAAATGTTGTTTTACTAAAAAAAATCTCACAGGCGAACCGATGCACTGACAGCGACACAACTTTGCACACTGACGCAGATGGCGTAACACTAACGGACATGTGGTCAAACAATAGGTTCCACTTTAATCAGGTTTGAATGAGTTGATCACTCATTCAGATTGCGGATTGGGAAATGTAGTGGGTGTTGCCTTTTCAGGCGTCGCGTTTGGCTGCTGTTGTCCAACAAGTTCTTTGCCAGGTTGATTGGCATGGGCCTCCAATCTAATGAAGTGTCTATTTCTATACTTCACAATTTCTTCTTTTATCTTTGGTATCTGCATATTTCGGTGGATAACCGAGTTCCGAACAAACCACTGCGCACCTACAAGCCTCCTCAGTAGCTTGGACTGAAACCTCTGGAGTACGAGGGTTGCTACTTAAGTCTTGAGATATGGCAACATCAATGTTGATATATCAAATCTGACATTGGTATCGTAAAGCTTGTTGTTTTTAATGATAAATGTACTCAAAATGTTTTGTCATACGAGTGCTACTCGTATTTGTATTGTTTACAGTGACTTGAAAAATTCGTTTCGGCTAAAAAATGGAATTAAATCGTGAACATTTTCGTGCAATGATTTTTTATGTTTTTCGACATGGATTAACTCAACTAGAGTGTGCCAATCAACTCGCTTCGACTTTTGGTGATGAAGCACCATCCAGGGCCACCGTGTATCGGTGGTTTTCTGAATTCAATCGTGGTCGTAGTTTCCTCCAAGACGAATTTCGTGAAGGTCGTCCAAAATCGGTTGTTGTGCCACAAAACATTGATACCGCATAATTTGATAATCGCGCAAAAAAAGGCTCGTGTCGATTGGTGCAAACAAATGTTGAAAAAATTCAATCGCGGTGCTTCAAAAGACGTCTATAAGATCGTGGCAGGTGATGAATCATGGATCTATGCAAATGAGCCTGAAACTAAACAGCAGTCGACTGTACGGGTCTTTCAAGATGAGCCAAATCCAACAAAAGTTGTTCGCGCACGAAGCACTTCGAAGCAAATGATCGCCTGTTTTTTTTGGAATAACCGGACATGTCGCCACCGTGCCATTAGAGAAACGTAGATCGGTTAATTCTGAATGGTACACCACCATTTGTTTGCCAGAAGTGTTCGAAGAAATAAGAAAGACGAAACATTCTCCACCACGACAATGCGAGCTCTCATACATTGGCTGAAGCAAGTGACTCTTTAAACACTCAAAACGTCAAATTGATGGGTCATCTGCCCTATAGTCCAGATTTGGCACCCAATGACTTCTATTTATTCCCGCACACCAAAAATAAATTGCGAGATCAACGTTTTTCGACGCCTGAGTAAGCGGTTGATGCGTTCAAAACACATGTTTTGGAGATACCTCATTCCGAGTGGAAAAAGTGTTTCGAAAATTGGTTCAATCTCATGCAAAAGTTTATTGATCTTCATGGAGAATATTTTGAAAAACAATAAAGCCATTTTCGATGATACACATTTATTATTATTTGTCTGTCTCAAAACTAAAGTAGCAGCTCTCGTATAATTCACATATCATCAAAAAAATGAAATTCACTATGAAATATGCAACTTTTTTATTGACAATGCCAAATAAAAAAATGATTACTCAATATTTTAATAATATGTGCAGTGATTAATCGCATTTCTTCCAATTATTATGCTTTTGTCATATGATTTGAATAAAGTATCTACAGAATATTGTCAAATTTGATTAAAATGCTGAATATGGAAATAGGAAATCATAATGAATTTTATTGATTTTAATCAATTGTCTTTCTTTTTCGTAAAGTGGAAATGCTTTTCTATCAAAATAGTATTGTTAAAATGGTTTTAAAATCCAATGTAATAATTAATCGTAGTTAATCATTTGTTTCAATCGATAGAAAACTTATTCAATTTATTCTTGGTCATTACTCGTATTTTGACTTTAACTTTGGTGTATATTTTTCAAACATTTGCATATAGAAACATTGGTAATGTCAACTTTCTTAGCAACACCATCTGAAGACAAACATGAGTGTCTAATTTAAGATTTTGAGTTACAGAGTTTAGTAAGAAAATTGCTACTTATCTACTATACATTTACTAAGAGCTAAGATTACATGATTGACGTAAATCGTGAGTCAATAGTTTAACGCCCAATTGTTGTTTTTATGTCATTTATTAAAAAAAATAATATTACAAAATGTATATTGGTTTGTTTTTATGGTGGATTTCCCAATAATTATGACTATTTATATTTTTTTTTGTTTTTTTCTGAATTTGACTTTTGAAGAAAGAAAGCCTGATATGAAATCACATGAGATCTGTCAACAGTTTCGGCGTAAATCCTTTTATTGACAACTATGGTTGACGTTCGAGAATCCAATCACTTATTTACACTAATGGGCTGTCGATTGACGCTTGTCGTTTACAAGATTGTCAAAAAATGTGTACATTTCGACGATTGAACACCAAAAAAGCATAAATATTGATGCAAAGTGTCGTATGTCGCAAAAAGTAAATTGTTGAGGAGACGTTTTTTTTTTTTTGATTATTTCAAAATTGGGAGCGAAAAGTTTTACCAAAATTAAATTGGATAAG
This sequence comes from Amiota mariae, assembly GCA_035041805.1. Taxonomy (NCBI): domain Eukaryota; kingdom Metazoa; phylum Arthropoda; class Insecta; order Diptera; family Drosophilidae; genus Amiota; species Amiota mariae. The sequence continues at coordinate 1,824 of JAWNKV010000708.1, read as the reverse complement.
TGTTTTATTAAGCTGCTTTAATTATTAGTATAAAGGAAATTACTAAAAAAAATTGTTTTCTTGTGAAAACATTAACTTTTATGCACATACAGCTTTCACTGCTTGGAAAGCAAAATGTGTGTCTTACGATCATTTGTAAAAGCAGTTTCCCATACAATATTATTGATAAGTTTAACGAGTATTTCTTTTTATCGTATTTTGTAAGATTATTGATTATTATTATAAGGCATAATGAATATAAACATAATTGAAAATATATTTAGAAAAGTAACAGAATAAAGGAAATAATGAGGTTTACGAGTATTCAATCCTCGTCAACGATTTTATCTAAAGTATTTCTGATTGCTTTGCTGCTCTTAAGATTAATATAAACTAACACACAACAACTTTTGAATCGTTTTGCTTTTAACTTGGTCCTCTAGAAATATGGCCTCATGCTCAAATGAGTTTTAATTTCTTCAGAATTCAACGCCTTTTCCTTCTCCTTTGCTTCTAAATATTTTAAATTGTCACGTTTGGTACATTTGTCTTTTTTCGGCAGATGAAAACCAAAGTTGAAGTCATGTTTATATAAATATTTTTCTAAATATTCCCAAAGATACAGTAAAGTTACTCAACTCCTGCTCTTGCAAATAGAGTTTATAACATTTATACACGTACAAATTTGCCACATTTCGAAAATCTTGTGGTATACGAGGTGTGTTCAAAAAATAAGGTGAATTTTCATTTTTCTCAAAAAATATTTATTTATTCATCAATTTCTATTTTACGTGTATCCCCTTCAAAGTAGTCCCCCTCAGATATAATACACTTGTGCCAGCGTTTTTTCCAATCCTCGAAGCAGTTCTGATATGCACTTTTTGGTATGTCCTTGAGCTCTCTCAGTGATTCGATTTTTATCTCCTCAATCGTCGCAAAACGCTGTCCTTTCATGGGTCTCTTCAATCTTGGGAACAGGAAAAAGTCGCAGGGGGCCAAATGTGGTGAATACGGTGACTGAGGCTGATGATAACGGTGTTGTTTTTGGTCAAATAATCTCTCACAAGCAAACATGAGTGAGCAGGTGCATTATCATGATGCAAAAGCTATGAATTTTTTATCTACAATTCCGGGCGTTTTTTACGTATTGCTTCACGCAAACGGCGCATAACTTCAAGGTACTCTTTATTTACCGTACGACCTTGTGGTAAGAACTCCTGATGCACTACGCCATGGTAATCGAAGAAAACAGTGAGCAAAACCTTGACATTTGATAGAACTTGGCGTACTTTTTTTGGTCTTGGCTCTCCTGGACTCTTCCATTGGGACGATTGGGCTTTGGTTTCGATGTCATAACCATACAACAATTCCTGAGCGATGCTTATGCGACGTTGTTTTTGGTCAAAATTCAGCAATTTTGGAACGAACTTCGCAGCCACACGCTTCATGAGCAAAATTTCCGAAAATACTGCATGGCATGAGCCAACCAATATGCCGACATCCTCAGCAACTTCTCTAATTGTGATTCGACGATTCTCCATAACATTTTTCAATTTTCTTCACTTTCTCAACATTTTCATCGGTTGTTGATGTGCTGGGGCGTCCAGAGCAAGCGTCGTCATTCACATCTTCTCGACCTTCTGTGAAAAGCTTGTACTACTTGTAAACATTTTTTTTGACTCAGAGTACTCTCACCGTATGCCACTGTCAACATTTCAAGTGTTTTTGAGCACTTAATTCCATTTTTTACACAAAATTTGATGCAACTTCTTTGATCCATATTTTTTTCGATAGAAGAAAATCGCCGAACACGCAAAACACTTGTATTCTTTATGCCTCTCACAA